>JAZHYW010011611.1:0-159986 GCA_037355805.1 Ixodes ricinus | reverse complement strand
GACGTAATCAGTGACGATAACGATGATGTCATCACGATGACGTCATACGTGACGTCACTGATGACGTCATCACGATGACGACGACCATGACGTCATAGTTACGTGACCTCACCGGGGTCACGTGACCCCCGTGGTCACGTGACCCTAGTGAGGCGACAGCGACGCCGCTCGGAGGGAGGAGTTGCAGACAGGATGAGGAGGTGAGGAGAAGGGGTATACCTTCCCCTCAGCACCCTTCCCTCCTCCTCCTCAAGAGCTGCGCTCTAATTCGGCGTTACAGGGAGTTGTAAACGGCTTTCATTTTTTTGTTGCGTTTTCCGACTGACCTTCGAGTATTAGCAGTGGTACGTCGAAAGTATATTAAGGTACTCCGAGTACATCAACACTACAGAATTCGCTTTATTGCATTAGCGGTGGCAGAGTGCGGTGCTGTTAATAAAAGCAAAAAATTCCCGCGGTCCTCGTTTTTTTTTGCAGCATAATAATTAATATGAAAACTATATTGTAGAATGCGGTTGTAGGGGAACATTAACTGCCTTAGACTAGCCTATCTGAATTTGCGAGAGACATTCAAACTCTAAGATCTCCCAATTTATTTGCAAAAAATTTAACAAAACAGAACACAATTTTTCGTCACTTCTCTACACGATCACACTATGTGCTACACTGCGAAGACTTCCCCGGGGATGTGCCGAGCCCAGTGGGGTATCAATAACGCAAAAACGATGCGCGTTAAAAAAAAAAAGAAAACTCTTGAGCATGGATAGTGTTTTTTGTGATTGGAAACAGCCAAACATTGCCGGGCACGCATTCAGGGGACTCGGAAGCGTGATAAACCAGTTCAAAGTTGTTTCCGGGAAGAAACGATTTGAAAAGACGCCTCGTCCGATGAGCCGGATCCTCGTCGTAATGGGGGGTCACGGCTGGGGACTTTTACTTACGTTTTGTTCTGCAATGCAGACATAAACTCTTTTCCATAACGTCCTTGTAGGATGCGGCCGTCACCGTCGTACCCTTCAGCCACGCTCACGCTGACAATAGACAGACTGCAGACATTGTCTTCGGTGTGTTCTTTGCTTGCTGATGGTCCCGTCACATTGGTCAAGCAAAAACCGTCCGCAGACATGCATGAACAACTACATGAAGCCAACATGCTTCTAAGATGTTTGAGGAGTGTCCCCGGATAATTCTGGCATCGTGTCCTGCAGCGAACAGCGTGTTTGTTGTATGATGGATACATGGTTTTGCGCAAAAAAAGACGGAAGCAAGAGAGAGAAAGAAACACACAAACAGACTCAGAGGAAACTAACACAAACATTTTATTGTTGTATGATGTATGTGCAGTGTGACCGATGCAGTCGGTGGAGGACTGCGCCTTCAGTGTCCCAGAACGAGGGCACCGTCAACTCCGCGCTGGCGATAACGCGAAAAGGGCGGCGGAGGGTCGCGGGGCTTTTATCGCTAGAACCAATGTTTGGCTTCGGTCCTGAAGTAAGAGAGGTCAGTCCCGCGCGAATCTACACGCACAGTCGCGGCGAAGGCTGCGGTATTCGTGCATTTATTACGCGGAAAACTCCCACGCGAGTGAAGAAAACGGATGATTACCCTATAACGTCCCCATTTTTAGTCTCTAAAACGTCGGAGAGACCAGGTGGAACACGAGCATTTGATCTTCTGAACAATGTTGCGGCGTGTTGCACTTTTTCCCAATAAAACCCCGCATGTTTTACGATGATTTGCATGCTGCTACTTTTTCGCATTTTAATAAAAAACAAAACAAAATAAACATGACGAGACCTTACAATATGAGTGTCCCCAGCGCTAGCAATATTAAGACTCATTTTATGCGGGTGTTTGCTACAGTGTCTTGTCAACCCCTTCTAGAAACTAAAGTCTGCACGCTTCGTTTTGTTACGTCGGCCACGTCCCTGCTCCCAGGCCAAGCGTGGAGAGCCAGCAGAGGGTCCTCACCGCCGAGAATCTGCACTATGCGAAGCACTCCGGATGGTCCGAAATACCTTTTTTTTAGTGCGTCATTATTTTTGTTTCGTTTGGTCTAAGCGGCGAAGTAGCAGTGTGTTACAGGTTTGAATGCATACATCTAAAGGAAAGATAACGCGACGTGACGACGCAACTTTATCAGAAGGCAGGGGCTCGCGACGGAAGAAAACCCAGACATAAGGAACGCAATCGGGCTGTGTACAAAGATGTCGGGAATGCGGAGACTGAACGCCTACGTATTCACTGCGTCCGTCGGCAACCAGAATCTCTAGTGTTGTTGTGTGCGTGTGAATGTGAGGATCAATGCCTTATAAGTAAGATTCCGTGCTCTCGGAGTTTATTTCCCGTGAAATTCGGAGGGTGTTTTTCGGAGTTCATATTTCGCCGAAAATTCGGGGTTTATCGGAGCTTTTTTCTTTTGTTACATATCCTAAGTTTTTTTTTTTAAGTTCAAAGTTTATTTGACTGCGTTCTTAATTTTAAACATTAAAAAATCGAAATAAATAATGTTCGGGTACCATGACCTGTTATCCTGATGGAACCTTGACAAGACTTTTGTCGGTAGTTTGAGATTTCAAAGGAAGCTGAAGTGGTATCTCCCCAGGATTACTGACCCTGAAGCTTCTTATAAAGTTAATTTGTAAAGCACCGTTCTTCTTTTTTTATTTTGTCGTTGTGTCCTAGAAATTCGGAATCTTTCGAATAAATCCGTCCTTGTATTTTTGGCGTTCCTCCGATAATTTATATTGTCCTCACCAGCACGATCTCCATTCCAAGTGTTTTGGATTTTTTCGGATTTATCCGAAAACACGAAACCCTACTTACAAGTGTTTTTTGCCTTTGTGTCGAGGAAATTATGTCGGCGAACAGTAGGTTCACATATTGTCCTTGCAAACCGACGAGGATTAAGGCAATTCAAATTCCGGGGAAAGAAGTTCAGGTCATGAGATATTCAGAGGTATGTTGGTTTGGCAGCTATTTGTTATAGCCTTGCACATCCGTATTGTCATTGTGCCCGGAAGGATGGTAGTATTATAGTGAACAACTCCGTTTTTTTTATGCATTCTCAATGAGGCATAGCAAGTATCTTTTAGATCGAGCCATTGTTACTGAAATGTGTCGAAATATTTTGTTGGTTTTAGCGTGCGACCTACCTGTTCAGAGTCTTTTGCTTTGAGTTCTTGGAAACTTGTCTAAAAGTGATGAAAAAAGTTCATGTCGCCTGTATCATTTCTTGCCCCTCGTCCCCACTAGTTTTGATAAACGACACGTTTTGATATAATTATTGTTTTTCCAGTCTGTGCTTTATTTGCATTATAAGTCAAGAATATTCTATTGATAATTTTAGAAAGCACATAGTCACGGCTTCGAAATCATCATTTAGCAACTCAGTCGTCCAAGCCTCCTGTTTTTATTTACGTAGTTGGATACTGGGCCTCTTAGGCTGTGGACATACTCAATTAAGTGCGAATACTGCAGAGAACATTTGGTTTTGGAGAATACAATTTCTCACAATGCAGTGGTTCAGCACTTGACAGATGCACATACGCTTTAGATCGAGGGCGACTGCACCTTCCAGCACCACTGGTCGCCAGAATGGCGATGCACGCGGAAGTGGTTGTAAACCAGGGCTGGGCAGAAATACTCCGAATGGTATTCGGGAATACAAATACTGAGATACATGTATTTTCAGGTTCAAAATACAGAGACTGAGATACATTTGTCTTTAATGCAGCGGGATATCCCTAAGATACTTCTGCAAAAATGGTGAAAATGTATTCCAGAATACATTTTCACCATTTGGCTACACCACTCACATTTATATTTAATATTTCAATGTCTTTAGGCGTATTTCCTAAACTTATGCGAATTGCTAAGGTTTTTTTTTTATTTAAGGGTGGCGACATTTACATGTTGGGGAATTATAGGCCAATATCAATACTTTCCAATTTTTCTAAGGGATTCGAAAAAATACTGCATAGTAAACTGTCGGCATATTTGGAGCATTTTTCCTCGTTAACGAAAAGTCAACACGGCTTCAGAAAAGGAAGGTCTACTGAATCCGCTTTATTGGCCCAAAAAGAAGTCATCATAAATAATATAGAAAATAAACTACTGACATTAGCCATATATATCGACTTTTCTAAGGCATTTGACTTAGTTAAAAACAGTATACTTCTACAAAAGTTACAATACTGTGGTATTCGGAGTCACGTACTCAATTTATTTAAGTCATATCTGGCTGAACGGAGACAATTAGTTCAAATCAATAATTCAGTTTCAACTATAAAAACACTACATACAGGAGTACCTCAAGGAAGTGTTTTAGGTCCTATATTATTTATTTTATTTTCTAATGACATTGAGCATAGTGTTCCAGATTGCACAGTAATATTGGAAAGGCACTACTTGTGATGATATCTACAAAAGGGCGAATCATATGCTCTCGCAGCTTCGTACTTGGACAGAAATAAATAGATTACGTATTAACATAAACAAAACTAACTGCATGCTGTTTCGAGCCAAAAACGTGACTGTTCATTCTAAACCAAATATCACCATAGCCGGGCAGGCAATCGAGATAGTGAAGTTATTCAAGATATTGGGTGTAATCTTTTCAGATAATTTATCATGGAATGAGCACATAGAATACATACATAAAAAAAGCCAGAAAAGCTGTTGGTACTCTATCCCGATACCGTACAGGTTTCACCTTATTTGTTAAGTTAATAATTTTTCACGGCCTCGAGCAGTCATATTTTCAATATCGTCACCTGGTATGGGGTACCACAACCATTCAAAATATAAACAAACTTCTAACTCTGCAAAAACAATCTCTAAGGGTGGTTGCAAATATGTCCTATTTTTACCATACAGATGCTCTCTTTGCCCGTTTTAATGTTGTCAGAGTAACACACCTACATTACTACCGCCTTCTAGTATCTTATAAAACAGCACAAAAATTAACATAGTTGTTTTCTACAAATAGCAAGTTTAAATAAAAATACTAGTGTTTATAACACACGGCGAAGTGAAGAGTGGAGTGTACCCACCCCCAGGACAAACTATGGACTGACATCAATTACGTACCTACTTCCATCTTTCTTGAACAAGCTGAATGTTGAAACAAATTTTAGCCATAGATTACCATTTGAAGCTTTAATGTTGACACTGTCGAGCTTGTGAACTTGAGGCTTTGTATTGTATGTGTGGTATGTCAATTGGTATCATATGTTACATTGGAATCTTGTTATTTTTGTTTTGAACTTGAATGTTTTTATTTTAGATTTGATTTTTTGAACAAAACCCTGTACGCGCGATGCTGTGTTGGAGCTGGGGCCTTGTCAAGCTGCACGTGTTGCAGCTTTTTGGCCCCAGCTACCATCTTTCCTGGTGAAAGAAAAATAAAATGATTGATTGATTGATTAAATACAAATATTTATAGAAATATATTTGTTTCCGAACGGTGCTACGTGGGTTGGGTGCAGTTCGTGGGGAATGCGAATGGTAATGTATGCTTGTGCTCCTTTTTTTGTGCCATTTTATGCATTTTTCCTTGCTTCGAACTCTTTACTTATCACTAATGCCACTAGAAAAAAAAAGTCACCTTCGGTGAACTACAGTACACAGTTATTGAACGGTTAAAACTGCGTGGCTTGGTTGACAAAAGGCGTCTGCAAGAAATGAACCCCGTTTTGCCGTGAGGGCGCATCTCAAACTGTCGTCTTATATATATGCTTCTATAAGTCACCCATAATGTGGTGAGATTAGGAAACAGAGCTGTGCCTTTTCTACACTCAACTCCTTTACAGCGTCGCTCTACTAGATTGGAAAAAGTAAAGGGCTTTGAGAGAGGAGCTTATTCTGTAATTCTTGCAAGTAACCCTCTTTAAACCAGTTTTTCTTTAAATCTTAGTTATTGTGATAGATCATGTTATAGGGCGAGTCCATAGTATAAATTGTGAAGCCCCTGATACCAAACCTTTTTATCGTTTAAATTTAACGTAAAAAACGGCAACAAATGTAACGAGATACCTATAGGTGTAGCGAAGTATTGCGATACAAGCGATACATGGTAAATGTCTTTCACTACTGAGATACAAATACATTTTTCAGATGTATCTCGATACAGAGATACAGATACTCGATAGTATCTCTGAGATAATATCGCGATACATTTGTATCGCGATACTGCCCAGCCCTGTTGTGAACAAGCTTATGTCGCCCCAGCACATCGCTCAGCTCTTGCGGTTACGTAATAAACGAAAAGTTGTCAGGGACTTGACACTCACTACGCTGCCCTGTTTCGAAGAGTTGGACACTTGTGCAAGCGACCTCACACCTCAAGCTGGGCTTAAACTCATCATCACCTCCTCGAGTAACATTCTCGTCAACAATGTGCGCAAGGAAAAAATGACGCCTTAGTGCAAGATGTAGTCTGCTCCAGCCAAAAAGCTAAAGCTGCCAGTGTTCGCAAAATGCTAGTGTTGTTTAAATAACTGTGACACCAACCTCGACATCTTTGACTGTATGTAGCTGCTGGGTAATTGCCTCATAGAACGAACTATAGATTTTGTCACGTTATTTATGACATGATGGCCTTCACGTAGGCAGTCAGTCACATTTCGTGTACTCATTTGCTTGTTTAACTTTCATGAACTTGCTTTTTTTAAATAAAACATGTCGCACTTTACATAGCGCAACGTCGCTTATTTTGATACATTTTCTTAAATACAGATAGTGCGCGTCTAACCTGTGGTGGGGGGTTGAGAGCGTGCTAGTACCTTTATTTTATCTTTCGGGGAACCACCTGAAAAGCGCTAGGCATAGAATAATATTTCCTATATGTTCTAGTTTTGTGGTAAGCCCGAACACAAAACAGTGTTTCAAATTAAAATTTTCGTGACTGCAGACCAGCGCTTTGGTTTTATAAAAGAGGTTACGTTGAATATTTTGAACAGTATGTAGATGCTGATATTTACCGTGAGCTTTTTCAGTCGTAACTTAATAGACAAAGCCTAAAAGTCAGAGTTGTTAAATAATCATAAAAGCTGCAATGCAATTAATTATACATCGTCTTTATGCCCCGGTAAGTAACATTCGTACAATATTTCTGTTCGAAGCTGCAGGCCAGTGCATCGGAAGCCAGTGCGTCGGCAGAGCGAAACCTAGCGCCCAGCCAACTGTCGTTTTTCCGCGCGCTGGCCTTGCTACAGCGACGTCAGGAAGCTGCCAAGCAGGCTTTAGTTCATAAAAGGTGTTGGTCCGGCATATTTAATTATATTTCACGGAACACTCTTTTTTGAACCTTGTCCTGCAGTGGTCCTTGTTTTTGGCACCTTGAATATCACTCGAAGAATCGACGCTGCAGAGGTGCAAGAGGCGGGGTCAAGGAGTTTATCATTTGTTTTCTGTCTTCCTCTCCATCTCCTTTTCCTGATGCGCCTTTCCAATCTCTATTCGATTCTGCAGTAAAAACGCTATTTTCCGACGTAAACAAGAAATGATAAACTACAAAGTACGTTTACCTTATCGCGAATTAAACAATTCCTTTCTTTCCTCCTCTAGCCCGACTCTGCGAGGACTGCGGGCAGAGCAGGGCGTCTTCGCCCAGACCCGTCGCATTTGTCGCGCCTCTAATCACGTCGCTGGATCCGGGGATCTGGTGTGGGGCGCGCGCAGTCGAACGGCTTTTCTTTTCCGTCCAGATCGGCTTACCCGACTGTCCTCGACGTCAGTCTGCCTCGGCGCAAGAAGGTGTAATTTCCGCGCGCTTCGAGGGGCCAAAGAACTGGGCGTCAAGCGTATCCGCGACGGGCCAAAAGACGAGATTGGTTTCCAGTAACCGTTTGCGTCTCACTTCGTCGCCGCTAAAACAAAACCGAGAAGGTGACGCGTTGTCTGCGTTCTTGAAGCGATTAGTGTCGGCGAGAGAGCCGAGAGCTTTCATTTACTTGACTTCTCGAGACGCAAGCGCATAATGCGAACGACGGGCGATCTCGGCGGTGCTGGCCGAGCTCGCATCTGCCGGTCTGGATGCACGTGCATGCTACGAGCGACGTTCTTGCCGCGCGGTAATCTCGCACCATCGAACTGGGACTTGAAAGGAAACAACGTGAACGGAAAAGCTCGTCAAACGTCAAGCTTGTTTTGATGTATTAATAATAATAATAATAATAATAATAATTTGTTTATTTAATGTGCCCAAAAAACAACCACGCGGGTCTTCACATTGAGCGCAACACGAAGACAAAAAAAGAAGAAACACAGCACACGCACAGCTCCAATGTACAAATTAGCATAACTACAAATAGGTCTTAGGTCAAATAGATCAAATAGGTCAAATAGGTCAAACAGAACTTAATGAAGTGGTGTCTGGTGTATCGGACAATTTGTCCAGTAGTACGAAAGTGATTACACGAGCGCAGGCCGGCAAGATGCTCGTCCAGGGCGGCACGGGCAGCGTCTCATTCGCGCGGGAGGCGCGCAGGAACGAGAAGTTGAGCGCAATGCATGAAGTACTATACCCCGTTCACCCGGCCCTGCAACAACTTTTTGACTGGTCTTTAATTTGCACCGAACCTAAGCGCACTGAACGTAGTAACTTAATGAAACTTTTTCGCAAAAATTCGCTTTATTTTAAAAGTTATAGGCAAATTAGAATTACCAAAACAAGCAAAAAATAGCTCTTTCTTGACGTCGTAGGTCCTGGCTTGAGTGGCCGTGAACTAGAGGAGGGATAGTGAGCTCATCGAGCGCTCACGGCTGCCGCACTCCGTGTCGACGGCTCGAGAGGGTGCCACTAAAGCGTGTGTTGGATAGGCTGTACGAAGCGGGCGGCCAGGGCGGCCTCGCAACGCATTTGCTGCGCGATTAAAGACTATTTCGGCATAACACTTCATTGGCTACAAACAACAGCAAACACGGGGTAAAGATCAGTACAGAACGGGAGCCACTTCGCGCTGCCATTCCGCCAAATGGCCTTTCTGGGCTTCGGGACCTTTCTACGCTCGCCGTTCATCGGCGCCTCATCCCACTAGCCCTTTCTAATATGCGCCGCTTTTTCCGCCGCTTGGCGGCAGGTATGTCGACGGGTCATTTCTTGTTTCCGTACTTTATACATGGGTTGCACGTGACGTCATATCCTTCCTCCTTTCTGGTGGCCAAAACTCTGCCGTTATACTTCGTTTCACCTTATGTGCGAGCGAAGGCAAAGCTGGAAGCGCGAGCACGAAAGCTCCGTGCCTTCAGGCTTTGCTCGAGCGCGCGAGCTGGGCAGAAACGCTAAAAGCGCTGGTCTCGCGCTTCTAGCTTTGGCTTCGCTCGCAGATAAAGTGAAACGAAGTACAATGAAGCTGTGCTCACTGCTTCCGCTCGCTCGCGACGCTCGTGTACTGCTCGTAGAATATGCACAGTAAAGGCTACGCTCGAGGAAGTTCGGCCACCAGAAAGGAGGACCAAATTACGTCAGTGCAACCTATGTATAAACTGCATTTGTTTCTTTTCTGATCTAAAATACTGAACAAAACTACTTTTATACACAATTGAAACGGTTCGCGACACTTATATTAATGCGAATAGCATTCTTTGGATACTTCACGCACTTTTCGTCTATGTATCTATCTATCTATCTATCTATCTATCTGGCTATCTAACCTCTTACGCCGCGGGTCGATAAATAAATAAAAAAGACCGGCGCCGGCTGGGATTCGAACCGTTGACCCTTTGATCAGCAGGCAGACGCGCTAACCACAGAGCTATGAAGGCAGTCATTCACCGCACTCTAAACATTTGTTTATATCTTTACCATAGGACGCTCTTTACAGCGCTGTCACAGCTACCGGTGCGCGCGCGTTCCATGCACGAGGGCTAGCTCACCCTCTCCCGCGCTCACCCTCTCCCTCTAGCTCACCCTCTCCCGCGCTCGGGAGACCTCTATACTTCGTTTCAGCTTGGGTCCAGACGCAGCCGATGCTACAACCACGAGTGTGTGGCCCTGGACAGTGCCTGTACTGCACGAGCGCGCGTGCTTGGCAGGGACGCTGGAAGCCTGGAGCTCGCGCTTGTAGCATCAACTGCGTCTGGACCCAAGCTGAAACGAAGTATAGCTCAGCCTCACGAGAGCGGAATGAGCCCTCGTGCATGGAACGCGCGCGCACCGGTAGCTGTGACAGCGCTGTAAGCGCGTCCTATGGTAAAGATATAAACAACCGTTTAGAGTACCGTTGGTTGAGACTAGCTGAGACGCCAGAAAGTCTGGTCGGTACCATTTTGAGTGTTTGTGCGTATGGCGCGTGCTTTGCTCGCCTTCCTAAGTGACACAAACGCACGTGCTGGGCTGCGGAGATCGTGCGCAGGGCTGTGAAAGTGTCAACAAATTTAGAATCGCCTCAAGAGTGGGCTGGCGTATCTAGAGTGTGCCGGCCACCTGACGAACGCGCATAACTCCGCACCGTTTGATGCTATTCGCATTAACGTAGATAATCATTCCCAAAGGATGTGGTTCTGTTCTTGTATCTCGACTAAAAATAAAGCTTTGTGCGGCTCTGACCAGTAGTAAGCCAAGGACCAAAAACGTCATGTTTTGCGCGCTTTCGGTACCGCGGGTCGCCCTCGTTGGTGGAGGAGGTTTCCGCGTCGTCCGGTTAAAATATGACGCACTGATATTTAGTTACTCTCTCCGGGCCCGCTGGTTCGCCCGGAACCCAGGAGCCGTGGAAAACAGCAAAAAAAGGTAGACGCTTAACATGCATTGTCAGGCCCCTTTAAGCTCAGACTGCAGCCCAAACTGCAAGCTGGAGCTAGCCCGCGCTCCTGGCTTTGAGACGTCCATTTCTAGCGCGAGTGCTCGTTCTGCGGAAGAACGCTTCGAAGCAGCGACCTCGAGCTCCCGTGCTTGTGGCATTGGCTGAGTGTGGGTGGAACGAAATATTAGCGCCGAGATGTTTCGGTGGCGCCCCTTATGGTTTCTCCGTGACGTCACGGCTGATTTGCTTCGCCGTGACGTCACCAGTTGTTATTCTGCATACTTATCATCGGGGCGACGACGAGTTCGATGGTGTGTTTAAAAAGCACAGTGGAAGCCAGGAGCCATCGCAATCCGTAAACTAACACCGTCAAAGTTGACAATCTGACAGTGCTCATATGTCCGTGGTTTGGCCAATCGTGGAAAGCTGACCACAGCGACGCTTTGGGCCGTGCACATCGCTAATATATATACCCTCTGGGCAAGATAGCGAAAGCATCCTCGAAAACGTAAGAAGTTTCCGTTCCACCGACGCACGATGAAACGTTGCTCCGGTTTGCCTTAAAAGGAAGGCGTTCCAGGAACGTCATTTCATGCAACTTCCGTTCTACCCGCACCTTCTAGTAAGGCCGCAGCATTTTCTGCTTTCTGCATGCTCCCTCCGCCGGAAGCCAGGCCACGGATTTGGCAAGAGTGCTGCGTTTGGCCGAGCCCTTGCAGAGTCATATAAGGAAAAAAAAAGACATTTTGCGACAAGCGATGATTTTGGCATTTGAGACTTCAGAATACGTACGTCTCGATGAAATAAAATAAGGCTTATTTAAGATGCACATATATATATATATATATATATATATATATATATATATATGATATATCTTAATTTGACGCATGAATGGGACAACTGGAACAAATGGGACGACAGGGAAACCCTGACGAACGCAAAGGCGTTCGACGGGTTTCGCATCGCAAGTTATCGTATAAGCGGAGACGCTGCTCTATACGGCGTTCACTCCTTAAGCTGGAGACTAGAAGCTCCGCTTTCAGCGCGAGCTCGCTGGCTTCTCATAGTGCGCTTGGCTGCGCATGCCTGCGCGGTCACACTTGTGTTAGCGAAAGCAGGAAGGTCGCGCTGAAGGCTGCGTCTCTAGCAAACCGTTACCGTACTACTGTTGCCGTCCTACCGTTACCGTGGCCCCAACTGCGCATGCGCGACCGCTTACCGTTCAAATCCTGCAAAATTTTATTTCAGCATACCGGGACTCGCAGTACCGCAGTACCAGATGCGGCCGGAACTCGACTGAAGCATACTCCCTGGTGACAAAAGTTGACGGCAATAAACAAAATATAAAACTTTCAGCCTTTCCACTTTGGTGAAGATGGAAGACCAGCGAAGCTGTACTATGGCGGGAATGGCGTAATGGCCGGCCGCAAGTCGGTAAGCCAGAGTTGAAAGGCTGGAAAGGTTGCCGCCGTCGCTCATAGATGGCAGGTAGCTGTTCGGAATGTTGTGCCGACATTTATTTGCTGGCGGACACCATCCTCGGGAAACTGGAACTTAGCTGGCTCCGCTGCAAAAATGGTAACCGAATAAAGCGTGGAATAATGTCAAACCTAAAGCGTCCGCCTCGCCTTAGTGGGGCCACTGGTCTCTCAGCTGTGGATGAGCAATTCAGCCAGTGCGGTACAACCACTAGCCTGGAGTTTTTAACGTGCATCACGGACACGTGATCACAGGGCAGTGATACACGGCACGACGCCGGTACGATGCTCATCAAGATCGAAACGGGCAGGGGCGGGGCCCAAGGTCCTGTGTTCTGCAGCGCGAGTTTTCGCTCCCTCGTGCTATAAAAGTAAGGATCGGCATAAACCGGTTACTGGTACTGAGGGACAGCGTTTATTCTGCAATGGGTCAAAGCGCGTACTTGAGCTCGCGCACCATAGGCACCGATTAAATTTATGTGTGCAATCTTTAGTTCTTCTGATATGCCACAAAAAGCTGTCCACAAGTGTGGAGCTCCGGTATCGTGCTCGCGATTGAAATGAAATAAAAAATGAAATCAGCTTGGCTCTTGCACAAGTGTAATAGACCCGTTGCACTGGGGCAGGGGCTCGAGCGCGTCCACGAGTAAGTTACTTTGTTCACTCCACGACGAGACAGGCGCTTGCCAGCTCAGCCGTTTTGATATCTTTGAGAGCAGGTCTTAGGCGCCCGTTTCCGGGTTGAGCGGCGTCGCCGTCGGCGTAGGCGTAACCGCGCGCCTTGGCATTTAGCAAAAAAAATCTTCCCGTCAAATTCATCGAAAAATTTTCCCGCTATAATTTGCGGGTTGAGTTTCCCCTCTATATTTAGCGGGAAAATTGATGTCACCCCCACTCTTTCCTCCTTAAGAGCTGCGCTCTAATTTCCCATTATGGCCGGTTCTCACATGCCGCGAAGCGCTGATGTAGCGCTCCTCACGTGCCGTCAGCTACTTATCGTCTGCCATGAGCAACAGTTTTGACGGTGCGATACAAAGCTGGTGAACGCTCCCATCAGCACGCGCTTAGCGCGAGGTCATCGCTACGCTTGTAGCGCTCCGCTGCATGTGTGAACAGGCCATTACAGGGATTTGTAAAAGTCTTTCATTGTTTAATGGTCGTTCGAACGCTTGACAAATACCGATTCGATCTCCAAACACCCGATATAATGATCGACACATCATAAAATACTCGCCTTTGAGCTCTGCGTACAAGCTTTAATACTCCTCTTTTGTGTGTTTCTCCCAGAGACCTGCGTGTATTGCCTGGTTTCAACTAATGACCGCCGGTGGTGCCACCGATGGCTCCCGATCCGCGATCCAGTCCACTACAATGGAGACCAGTGTTCCGCACACAAAGAAAACCACTAGAGAAGCAGTGTTGGCTAGGACTATGAGATGGCGTTGTGGGTCAATCAAGCCGCTATCGTCATCACTGACTTGTTTCTATCGTCAAGTACTGCCCGTCTTTATTTTACGACCTACTAAAACGTGCCGCCTGACACTTACAACTCGGTTAACAGTTCGGCTGTATCGTTGGAGATTTTAAAACCGTTCGCTCCAAAACGACCTGCTAAAAGTCCCCATTGATTGTATTTCTTGTACATGATACAAAAGACAGTCGGCATCAGATTCGAACGCGAGTCACCGCGAAGTCCGTGCTTCGAATGCCGCATGGCAATGACTCCAAGGAGAAACTTAGCACGCGGCATTCGAACCACGGATATTTAGGTGACTCGTGTTTGCAGACTGTCTTTTTGTAGGGTGTATGAGCAGTGTGACCCCTGTTTTACCTTACCAACCGTAAACAGTTTGCGTCTGCGGGCCAAGCGGAATTAATCCATTAAATTACCCGTTCTATCTGGAGTACCCCAAAGCTAAGTGGTCGAACTACTGTTTTTTTAATGCGAATAGCATTCTTTGGCTACTTCACGCACTTTTCGTCTATGTATCTATCTATCTATCTGGCTATCTAACCTCTTACGCCGCGGGTCGATAAATAAATAAAAAAGACCGGCGCCGGCTGGGATTCGAACCGTTGACCCTTTGATCAGCAGGCAGACGCGCTAACCACACAGAGCTATGACGGCAGTCATTCAACGCACTCTAAACGGTTGTTTATATCTTTACCATAGGACGCGCTTTGCAGCGCTGTCACAGCTACCGGTGCGCGCGCGTTCCATGCACGAGGGCTCATTCCGCTCTCGTGAGGCTGAGCACGGCCGCTAGCTCACCCTCTCCCGCGCTCGGGAGAGGGTGATGTAGCGGCCGTGCTCAGCCTCACTGAGCGGAATGAGCCCTCGTGCATGCGAACGCGCGCGCACCGGTAGCTGTGACAGCGCTGTAAGCGCGTCCTATGGCAAAGATATAAACAACCGTTTAGAGTACCGTTGGTTGAGACTAGCTGAGACGCCAGAAAGTCTGGTCGGTACCATTTTGAGTGTTTGTGCGTATGGCGCGTGCTTTGCTCGCCTTCCTAAGTGACACAAACGCACGTGCTGAGCTGCGGAGATCGTGCGCAGGGCTGTGAAAGTGTCAACAAATTTAGAATCGCCTCAAGAGTGGGCTGGCGTATCTAGAGTGTACCGGCCACCTGACGAACGCGCATAACTCCGCACCGTTTGATGCTATTCGCATTAACGTAGATAATCATTCCAAAAGGATGGGTTCTGCTGATTTTTTTCTATCAATGATTTCATGGCAAGTAAACCCTCGATACAGTGTAGATTTTTCGCAGATGACTGTATACTGTTTTATAAACCAGATTGTGTTTCTGATTAAAAAAAGTGTTTAGATGAAAGCCTTCAAATGATCATTTTGTGGTGTCAAAAGTGGCAAATAGACTTGAATGTATAAGAAATGCGTGCAAATGACAGTAACGTTGAAAAAAGGGTGCCGCTTTTTTTCCCCTACACTATCAGCTTCGAAGCTTTAGCAGTAGTCAGTGAACACAAGTATCTAGGTGTTACAGTTACCTCTAACTTAAGCTGGGCTTTTCACATTGGACAGCGTCTTGCCAAAGCATCTAGAAAGCTTTTTTTTGTGTATTACTTGTGTTCTAAAACAAAAATGTTTGTATGAAACCCACCCCCTGCAATAATGCCTCACGGCAAAGCAGGTATTTTCTGTAAATAAAAAAAAGCGTATAAGTCTCCAATCCGTCCTTTACTAGAATATGCCGACATCTTTTGGGACCCTCATTCACAATCGTGTACGTATAGAACAGTTGGTGGGGGTTCAAAAAAATCTTTCAGGTTAATTTATAATTCATATGGCAAAGAATCACATGTGTCACCGTTGTATGCTGCCTCTAAACTGCCTGAGTTGTCATGTCGAAGGAAAGTAATGCGCTTAAATTTTTTTACATAGCGTCATACAAAACAAAACTCGTTCCAAGTTTGATGACAGTCTTCAGTATACCGTGAGCCGTGACACGAGATGAAAATCTAAAAACTGATTCGTGAGTTTCGTTGCAGGAAAATTTAGTTTAAAATCATTTTTTTTCCGCGTTCCGTTCGCGGTTCTTGAGGTAAATGCTAGAATAGTGACAAAGCCAGGAATTGCTTTCGGGGAGGAGGGGGTGCTGACTGTGTATGGTATGTAAAAAGGGTTGATACGCGACAGCGGGGGGGGGAAGAGAGAGATTGAAGTCCTGTATAACCTCCCCCCTTCCCTCCTCCGAGCTGTCCCAGGGTTCCAACCGAACGCTGACGCACCACTCTTGTGCGACCTGTGACCCGGGTTCGTCTTCATGGGTGACAAAACGAGCACTCTACGACTTCGTTGTTCAGGAAGTCTTGGTTCTGCAATCCCCGGACCCTTCCACTCTCCAGGAAAAACAACAACAACATGGAACGTGAATCTTATCGACGAACTTTTGCTGGAGCCAGCGCGTGTAAGTAAAAATTGATTGCTGGTCCGTAATTCGGGGACGTGGACCGTTTATTTTGTTCGCTAGTTAGCAAACGCGAAGAAGCTGTTTGGTCATAGACGCCGCTTATCGGGGAGCCGCATGGCTCAGTCTGCGGACACCGGCCGCGCAGCTGAGCGAGCCGGGCACGCGGCACGCGCCGCCGAGGACCTCGGCCCGGAAGCCCAAGGGCGGGAAGTAAGGCCATCGATTTCCTTGGGTTTCCTTTGTACGCCGGCTCGAAAAGCGCCGGAACGACGACGGGCCCGCTCATCTATAATACAGGCGCCGATCGTCTCTGTTCGCTGAACAAAGGCCGCGGGGGCTTAGTTGCGGCGCTGGACGGGCCACGGGATGCCCCAGTAATGGGATTTCCGCGTAGAACGCTTGTCCCGCTAAGGGAGGCCCGCGAGCAGGTTCGGGAGAGCCTCTTGTCCGTCTCCTTTTGCGTAGCCGTTTGACGGCGCGCTCCAGGAAAGACGCGCAACAGGCACCTCTCCTTTCTTTGAACTGGACAGGAATTCGAACGGCGACACACTTTCATCAGATACAGGCGTCTCGAGAAGAGAGGCTTCTCGTCTTCGTACGTGAACGCAAGGTCTATTCCCAAAACGGCTGTGTCTAATAAGGTCTCGGTTTCTCTCACATTTCCTCAACGTGTATAACTCGCTCAATAAAAAAATAAAATTATGGGTACGTTAAAGCGAACATGGGTAATTCGTTGCACTACGACCCGACTTTGGCACTGAACTCACTGCCAGACGGAAGGCATCCAGCGCCTTGTGCTTCACTCTTTATGAAGACGCGTAGAGTCAATCAGTGCGGTGTCTGGACTCGAGCCGAGCAGTCACGGGTGTTGCGCTGAAAATTTACACTATGCGTCGCCTTGGATACCTGAAAGCAGCAGAAAACGTCTAAACCATGGAAGCTGGGCATTCAGCGTGGCGGCTCTTTGTGCCGGAAGCGGCATACTGTGACAGTGTCTCAGGTGGCGCTTGGGCGCAGCCATAATCATCATTATGATTATCGGCCGGCGCACACACCCGACGGCCGATAATGCTATACTTCGTCTTCAGCTCAGGTCCAGACGCAGCCGATGCTACAAGCGCGAGCGATATGGCCTGAACAGTGACTTACACTGCACGAGCGCGCGTGCTTGGCAGGGACGCTGAAAGCCCGCGGAGCTCGCGCTTGCAGCATCGGCTGCGTCTGGACCCAAGCTGAAACGAAGTATAAAATGTTAGAAGCGCGAGCCCAGCGCGTTTAGCGTGCCGGCCCCTCACGCGCTCTCTGCAGAAGCAGGAACGATTTGGCCCGCGTTCGTCGAACACTGCCTCCGCGTCACACTGGACTGCTGGTCGTCTCGATAAACCTCGGTTCATGTACTCGGCAAACATTACACTGGCGACGAGGATGTTTACGCACTGAAGTTGCTTCTGCCGACACGTACGACTGTTCCAGAATGCCATCGGTCGGCAAGCTCGAACCTTTCGACGCGGAATCTAGCTGGGAGGAGTACCGGGAACGAGTCGAGCAATACTTCATCGCCAACGATGTCAACGAGGACAAACGGCGAGCCGTGTTCCTCACCTGTTGTGGCCAGGCCACGTATTCAGTGCTGCACAGTTTACTGGCTCCAGTGAAACCGTCAGAAGCCACCCTGGTGACCATCTTCGATGTGCTTGGCAGGCACTTCTCGCCGAGGCCGTCAGAAGTCGTGGCGAGTTTCAAGTTTCATTCACGCATACGTCATGCCGGGGAGGCTGCAGCAGATTTTTTCGCCGGGCTAAACAAGCTTGCGGACGACTGCGGCTTCGGCGTGTTCCGTGACCGGATGTTGCGAGATCGTATAGTTGGAGGGATCAACGATGAGGCGATACAGCGGCGGCTTCTGGAACTTCCGGACCTGACCCTCGACCTCGCGAAGAAGACTGTCATCGCGATGGAAGCAGCGACGAAAGATTCGCAGCTGCTATCGACACCGAGACTGCCGAGCGTTGCGGCTGAAAACGCAGTGTCACATGATGCTTCTACCACCTCTACTACTGCTGCTGCATCGAAATGGAAACAAAGGACTGGCGCCATTTCCTGTTTTCGCTGCGGGGGCGAGCACTTCGCCACCCAATGTCGTCACGCAAGTAGCATCTGTCACAAATGTCGGGGCAAAGGCCATCTTTCACGTGTTTGCAAGGAGAAGGCGAGCTTCGGTGGCCGAGCGCCGCCAACCAGGCCGCAACGATCGGTCCACGCCGTGGGCGAAAGCGTGAGGGATGTCTCGCCGCCGGAGGTCTACGAGATGTGGCAACTGGGGGCCCCTGCAGTCGATGGCCAGCCGTTCCGGGTGGAAGTTTCGGTGAACGGGATTCCGTTACTGATGGAACTCGACACGGGGGCCAGCGTGTCCGTCGTGTCGGAAGAAACACTTCGCCAACGATTCCCACCGTTGCGGCTCGACCAGTCGAGCGTCATGCTGAAGAGCTACTCGGGTGAACTATCTCCTGTGCGCGGAAGCCTCGCTGCAACCGTACAGCTTGGAGACCGCCGGTGCCAGGACATTCTGTACATCGTGCCGGGTGCCTGTCCGTCCCTACTTGGGCGGGGGTGGATGAAAGGTCTCGGCATTGAGTTGCGTGGGGCAAACGAAATAAACGTGGTGACGTCTGTTCAAGATGTCATCGCTAAGTACTCGAGCGTTTTCAATGATGGCCTAGGAACTTTCAAGGGCGTGGCTGCAAGGATAACTATAAAAGATGACGCCAAACCAAGGTTTTTCAAGCCTCGGCCAGTCCCGTTCGCGATGCTCGACAAGGTTAACGAGGAGCTGCAGCGTATGGAACGGGAGGGAGTCCTGCGTACCGTGAGGACGTCGGAATGGGCCGCGCCTATTGTTCCGGTCCTGAAGCGGAGTGGACAGATTCGCATCTGTGGAGATTTCAAGGTGACGGTGAATCCCGTGACTGTGCCTGAGAAGTACCCGATTCCTCGGGTAGAAGACCTGTTTGCCAAGCTGAGTGGGGGCAAGAAGTTCAGCAAGCTGGACTTGAAGGATGCCTACCTACAAGTTGCGCTGGATGAAGAATCCTCAAAATTGGTGACCATCAATACTCCTCGCGGTCTTTACCAATACACGCGCCTGCCATTCGGTGTGACCTCGGCACCATCGATTTTCCAGCGTGAAATGGACAACCTGTTGCAGGACCTCAAGCACGTCGTCGTGTATTTCGACGACATCCTTGTGACTGGCGAGAATGACCAAGATCACCTGCAGAACCTAGAAAAGGTACTAAATCGTCTGCAGGAGGCTGGGCTGAAGCTTAAGCTAGACAAGTGCGCTTTCTTGATTCCCAAGGTTGAATATTTGGGTCATGTCGTCACCTCGGCGGGTTTCCAACCAAACCCGGAGAAAACTGAGGCTGTCCTGAAAGCACCGAGGCCTACGGATGTCAAGGTATTGCAAAGCTATCTGGGACTAGTTAATTTTTACCGGCGGTTCCTGCCAAACTTGTCCAGTGTGCTGCAACCGTTGAATCGCCTCCTGGCAGCAAAGACGCCATGGTCTTGGGGTGCTGAGCAAGAAGAAGCTTTCCGTAAGAGCAAGGAGCTGCTGCTCTCTGCCGCGGTGCTGGTGCATTATGACACAAAGAAAGCCGTTGTGCTGATCTGTGATGCATCACCGTACGGAGTTGGGGCTGTGCTAGCTCATCGTGAAAATTCAGGTGCTGAGCGGCCGATTGCGTTTGCTTCTCGAACTCTCTCACCAGCTGAGCGCAACTACAGCCAGCTCGATAAGGAAGCTCTGGCCCTCATCTTTGGCGTGACCAAATTTCGGCAATACCTCTGGGGACGTGACTTTGAAGCTGTCACAGATCACAAGCCTTTGCTGGGACTGCTTGGTGCGGACAAGCCTGTGGCCGAGACCTGTTCACCGCGTGTCCTGCGTTGGGCGCTGATGCTGTCTGCATACCGCTACAAGCTGCTATACAGGCCTGGTACAAGCATAGCGAACGCAGACGCCCTGAGCCGTTTGCCACGATATCGCACCAATCGATCTTTATCTGCGTTCCGTCATAGCATGAAACCGAAGTTGTCAACCTAAGGCCACCCTAATTAACTAATTTCTGGCAACCCAATATATACCATTTTTAAAATTCAGTGCCATTTGGCGGCTGAGATAGCAGTTTACCTTTTGTCCTACTAATCGACCTGGAGTATATCTTGCCGGGCACCATCGCCCTCGCTAGTCAACAGCAGACAGGAATGGGTTCTTTACCTTATTAATTCATTCTGGATCTCTTAGCTTCGATTGTGACAAATGTATAAGCGGTTAGAACGAAGGACCGAAACACACTCCAGTGTACTACCACCCTACTAGTGATGCGCCTGTGTCGACACCTGCCGCGATCTATACCACGCGCCTCACACGAACCGCTCAGGTCTCAACAGTACCCCTTATCATAGTACTCTGTACTAATGGCGGCCTTGTGGTTACTGTGATCATGGAAAAAGGTGAATATGTTCCGGGAAGTGGAGGATGCAAGGCCAACAAATCAAGTACAACAGTAACAACAGCAACCATTCCAGACGTTAATACAATGCGACGCAGAAATTGAATACAAAAGCTGCGTATACACCTTTTCCACAAGGGCGCAACCACCTAAAATGTCGTCACTTCTGGTATGCGGTAAAACATCGTTTTGATCTCTCCACGCAGGTGGAAGGCATTTACCAAAAATTAATGATTGTAACACATTCCTATTTTGCCTAACCAATATTTTTCTCGAATATTCCAGGTGGAATGTTTTTTGTTATTTTTTCTTCCCGCATATTAGATACGGAACCCACGTGACCGAGAACGGCAGGAAGCAGAAAAAGTCTATAAAGGCCTGTTCACACATGCAGCGGAGCGCTTCAAGCATTGCGCTGATCTCGCGTTAAGCGCGTGCTGACCGGAGCGTTCACCAGCTTTGTATCGCACCTTCGAAACTGTTGCTCACAGCAGACGATAAGTAGCTGACGACACGTGCGCAGCGATACACCAGCGCTTCGCTGCATGTGAGAACCGGCCTGAAGCGTTCATGTCTAACTCAGGTTAAGTCAATAGACCTATTGCTGTCTTACCCAAGCATCAAGGAGAATGCAGGGATTGGTGTTCCACGCGCCGCACGTGCTGGCCTCAGCAGTAGTAACTTTTCCAAAGCAAAAACCTAAAACAAATGGCATCTTGCACGCGCGTTCGTCAATGCTTTCTTTTGGTTATTTACTTCGAATCTTTTATACACGAAAGGCGTGCGCGTGTGGCGCGTGGAACACCAATCCCCTGCATTCTCCTTGATGCTAGGGTAGGACTAGCAAATGGTCTATTGGTTGGCGGCGCATAATCGGCTTAGAGCCCCTTAATGCATCTTATTTGATCACAGAGAAAAAGCCGGTTCTCACATTCAGCGAAGCGCTGGTGGCGCTGCTCACGTGTCGTCGGCTGCTTATCGTCTGCCTTGAGCTATAGTTTCGACAGTCCGATACAAAGCTCGTGAACGCTCCCGTAATGACGCGCTTGGCACGAGGTCAGTTGCCGTGCAGTTCTCCGCTGCATTTGTGAAACTTTAAGGGTTGTGCGCGCGTGCACGATAGGCGCGTTGCGAGCCGTTTCTAACGCCTGATAAAATATTCGCCAAGCTTTCGGCGGGCCGCAGCGAGTTTCTACTGTCGTGACGACTGCAGCGCCGCGATTGTTGTCTGCACACGCAACCTCACGAGCTCCCATTGCCGAGCCGCGCTGGTCCGAATACTTCCCTGTATTCTAGTACACGTGTTCCAACTGTACCATTAGTACGGTACATATGCCGTTTGGTGATAGTGATCAAAGTTGTCAGACCGAATTCTCGGAAAGGGTTCGTTGAGAAGCATTTTTCGCGGCTACTGCGAAATCGCAGGTCGACAGTAGCTGCGAGAAATGTTCTTCAGTACTTCGACGATAAAAAATATCCGAAGGAAAAACGTTGCAAAGACTTTCCGCCAAGAAAGTGAGAGAGAGGATACGAGAGCTCACGCTGACGTCAGACCACCGCGCTCTGGTTGGAATGGTTACAGGGTAGACGTGAAGCAAGCCGCCTTTGTTTCCACTGCACTCGTCGAATTCGATAGAACGCGGAATGCCGGCGTCCGGCGTTTGACTTTCGCATTCGCGATGCCTTCGACGAGTGCAGTGAGACAAGGAAGCTAGCTTCAGGTCTACCCACTAACCCTTCCAACCACAGCGCGACGTTCTGACGCCCCGCCCTCTCTCGTCTCCTCCTCTATATCAGTATATCGGCGCATAGGCGTGGGAAACACAGCACAGCGAACGCTGCGATGCGAAAGACAAGATAAAATCATATTGGTGCGCACCATAGTCGTCTATACCGAGAGCGCCTCCGCCGGTCAAACGCACCTTTTGCACCTTTGCACCATGGCACCTTTGCACGTGCGCGGCGCGTCTGCACTGCCTAAACGGACGCTGGCTTGCACACCGCGTCAGAGATCTCTCCGCTTTAGCAGCAACACTCGTAGCGCTTGCGCCAACTTCTAGATGACGCGGCGCACCGAGTTCTACATGACGAAGCGCACAACGACTTTAAAAAGATGCATGGAAAACTAGGCGAAGGTTGGCATTCCGCATTACATTAAAGAGCTTAAGACCGATTGAGGGATTACGGTGCAATCGATCAACTTGCGGATAGTCATGTTGAAGCCATGGTCTGAACCGTAGGTCGTATCGTACAGTGGCCAGTATGACTCTCGTCTGCGATCTCCGGTTGTCTCCCTTCACGAGAGCGATTGCGTTCTTTGGGGAAAGGACTGGACAGTATGAAACTATGACAGAAAGTATCTATTTACAGTTTGGAATTTTAGCATTAAGGTAGGATGGTAGGTAAAATCGTCAAAAAAAGCTAACCTTTTTTTGCTGTTTAATAATATTACGATTCCTGGAGAAACTGTCCGCCATGTGGCGCGCTGTAATGAGTTCTAGACGTCTTCTAGATGACCACGTCGTAGCCCCGTACACTTAACACCTGTTGCTAGCCGCGGCTTTGACTGCATTCAAGTTGATCAAAAAGCGAATTCTCTACCTGTGAAACTTCCTTCCACCTGAGTGAATACTCCACCCCCTTTACAAAGATTAATTCAAGACGACAATTGCAACCCGCCAGCAGCACAGATAGAATCATATACTACAATAGAAATATTGGCTACGACGTGCCGTGCGGGGAAGCAAACACGTGGCTTAGAACCGCAGTAGAGCGGTTTTATTTATTGGCTTTCAAATAATTATGGCATGGGGGTTTGCTTTTTACTAAGAGATTCATCCCTGAGCGGTTCAAAATACTCTCAGAGGTATGACATTACTGAAAAAAAGTCAACATGCTGGGAATATTTTTTATTGCTTAGGTGGTCACCGATAAAATCCCTACCTTCAAAACGACCAGTATAAAAGGCGGAAACGCTGAGCTCAGTAGTAGGTATCGGGTTAGTGTACTGTTGTATTGATGTTTGTATGTGCAATGTATATGTTCGCGCTCAATGTATATATTCATATGATGACAGTGGTACGCGTAATGTACCCACATGTGTGTATAGTAAAGGTGCCCGGAGGGCCAAGGTCTTATGGTGGCTTGAGCAAGTCAAAATCATTTTGTAGCACGTGAATTGTGTGGTACCTAGCGTTTCCTGGCGTAGCTACTTCCGCAATTACTCTGCTTTTCCCCGCCATCTGGTGGCAAGCGCTTTATAACATCCTTTCACGCTTCGCCATTATGTTTGGTTACCGTGCAACTAGCTGCTTCGAATTTGCTTTTTTTGAGAGCGGCTTTGGTTTCGCGAATGGTTTACCACTCTTCCGTGATGTATGGTTGACGAAACAATTGTGGCTCGAGGAATAGCAAAGGTAAGACATAAAGTGCGCGAAGTAACTGGGTACCGGTTGTCTGAGTCTAACATCGCAGTGCTGACGATGAGAAGACTGAGTGACTGCTTTCGAAATGCAAGTTTCTTTACCTGCGAAGGAAAGCCGGCTTCCAAAATAAATACAGTTCGCGGAAAGCTCCTGTTACGATTTTATTTGCTGCTCCTCTCGCCCTGCTCAATAGACGTAGCGTCCTCATTACAGAGCTCGATTTTCTCGATTCGGGGCCTCCAGGAATCAGATGCAAACGGCGGAGGAGCCACTGCTTTCAGGAAGAAAGTTTCTCCCTTCTCTGAGAGGAACATATGTGTCAACAGCGTTCTTCTCTTTAGGAGGACCATAGTGACCCTTTTTTCTAAAAGCGCACCGATAGAAATTGTACGAGAGTATTAAAAATATTGTTTCAGTTAACAGCGATGGAATTTTCCTTCAGTTTTTTTTTGTCATTTGAGATGCAGTACACCGGGAATATTTTTGGCGTCTCACGTCGTCACAACAAAGAAATATAATGTGAACAATATGCTTTAGTTGAGCGCGCTGGTGATAAAGTTAAACACAAGAAAGAACGAAAGATGAAGGGCGTACAAGTGTGTTGTTTTGTCCGCCCTGTGTGTTTATTTTTCTTGTATTTAATGCGAACAAGGACGCGCAAAATAACGGCATTGCAGGGAATTATCGATGGCAGCTCCCTCCGGCTTGCAGATGTTTATAAAGGTTTTGATTGAGGATGGCGTGTCGACGAGGCCTGACCTTTGTCTGGAACTGAAAACAGTGAAGTCGAGATGGCCCTATTGCCTGAGCGAGTCGATCAATAATACAACGAATTCAAAATCGATGCATGAGCATCTTTCAGCAATACAAGTTGATTTTTTTTTCATTTAAATTATATACTAATTTGCAAAATAAGACCAACCGAGTAGTTTTGTGACGGTCAACGTAAGTTCACAGCTTTCTGCTATCGCGAAGAAAATCGCGATTTGAAATCCGATGAAACAAACTTTTCTACAATTTCCAGCCACACACGGCGGTGGAAATCAGCCTTCAATTAAGCGTTGTATATGATAAAACCGAATCAATGTTGCCACTACAAGATATAAGCATTTAAACAAATTAAGTTACGAAAAGTTACAAGCTGAAACAGCAATTCTCACGAGAAAACATGCGCCCCCCCTTGCGAGCTCAGCTCGATGGTACCGAGGTAAGTACGGTTTGCGCTCTATTCACAAAATGTTCCGAGCACATTCGAGAGGATGGCGTCGGGGAAAAGCTTTTTCGGCTTATAAACACAACCCACCTGCCGCCGGAAATTTCGGCCGTTTGGATAGCGACGGAGTTTGAAGACATTGCAGCCGCAGTTGCCTTGTCGGATCCCGTGCACGATATCAGATGTCACCGGATAATATTCTGCGCTTAGGGCTGTTATTCGGGCAGCCTATTACCAAACGATCATGTCCCGATGACCAAGGGATTGTCCTTATTGATTCCGTTAGCTCTAATTACACCCGGAAGTAAAATAAAATAGAGGAAACCGCGAAGGAAACAACAGAACTTGAAGGAACACTGGCGTCCATGGCGTTCATCCGGGTCTTTTGCTCGTTCCTAACCACTGAGGAAAGCAGGAAAGCGCCGGCAGACCTTTCCTCTTTTCTCTCTGGCCGGGACCGAACCAGCCGCGTCCTACTGCCGCGGTGCTGCCCTATTATGACCCATATTTTTCCTTCACGGTCTCACTCGACTAGAGCCCTGCATATCCGCAGATTGCCCACGGATCATCCGCGGATATCCCCAGTAAACTGGTGAATGCGGATAAAAATAAATCAGATTTGGCGGATTGCGGATCGGATGCGGATCGGATACGATTATTCCCGGGTCCGGATACCGCGCATTGTAGAGTGAATACGTGAGTGGTACTATGAAGTGCATCATCAAATGTATGGCGGGAGAAACTAGTCTCTTAGATAAAAGGTGCCAAGCGGGAGAAAATTGTTCTTTACGCCAAGAAAGATTTGATTCTCAGCAAAGATCACTTTCGAACGTTCTATTTCGTCGAAAATGTTGACTCTAGAAAAAGTAAAGAATGCAGGAGCATTAGACGCCCCGAGAAAGCGTGTCCTTGTTTGGATAGGAAAAAGAGAAAACGTTCATTCGGCAAAGAAAACCCAAAACGTACAAGCCACAAGAAAGTAGAAGCTTGCAATTGACTTTTCCACCTATAGGTAGATCGAGAAGACTGAATTTGATCCTTTGGAGTGGTGGAACTTGCACCAACACGCGTGTTTCCGCAGTCATTCTTGAAGCGCGGTTTGTCCATGCCACTCCAGCATCAAGTGCACCAACAGAGATAGACTTGTCATTAGCGGGTATTCATTTAAGAGAGGCGAACCAGCCTGAATTTGTCCATGTTAACGATATCCTGTTTCTTCTACACAGCAACGTCGACAAGTGAGACGTTGTGTGTATGTGCGTTTTATTTTTCTCGACGGTTGGCGTTGAGTTGTTTTTAAGTATATGGTTCCATGCACGCAGTTGAGGGTTCGTGTTTAAAACTGTGACCGATAGGAGGTGTTGCCATTATTGAGTATTGTGATATTTTTCCTGTGGTGTACTCGCTCCTTTACCACATGGACACGAGAACTTTGTTGCGGGGAGTGAGTGCCTTTCCTTTCCCACATTTTTAGTGTTTGGCATAAATAAAATGACACAATAATATCAGTCTTCCTCTTGTTCAATTTTCCTCTATATGCGCCTGCTTGAACCGAGTTTCTCAAAGCGAAAAAGAAAAATAAATATTAAAATGTCCTTACTTCCGAGTGTATTTTTTGGACCGAGTGTCAGTGTCACGGACTCCAAGACAATTTCCTAACTGCGATCATCTTTCCAGCTATGTGAAGTGTTTCTAAAAGGATGGTTGGTTATTTCATAAATACGATAAAACAAAATACGATAAAGTGACTTTCACCGTATTTTGACACGAAGAGTTCTCTGTACGAAGGTAAGCGGACGGCTTATGAAATAAAACCCAGATACGTTTAATTTTTGTCTTATTTATGCTTGATTTTGTGATGTGAAATGAATGCGTGGATTGAGGGTCAGATGCAGTTCCGTCTTTCGCGGATGCGGTTCGGATTCGGATACAGAGTCTGCGGGTGCGGATCGGATGCGGATGATCAGACCGTAATCCGCGCGGGGCTCTACACCCGACGAATGCAACGGCCGGAGGTGAGCTTTTCACACCGGCCATTTGGAGGCTTCGCCTCATGCTGCGGGACGGCGTCCTCTTAGCCAAAATAAGGTTTCGCTTGTAACTAGTTTCTCGGGTAACCACTGCAAGTTTTGAAACTCAGACGCCATGCTCGTATCCACAGGTGCTGGATTCCGTTGGAGTCTGAGTTTTGGGAAATGAGTGTAGTCTATTCAGGGTGTTAAAAAAATACAGTTTTTTTTTCACCGTAAAAATAAACTTAGCAACGTCGAACGCTCGTTCCCCGCCCAATGTCTGCCTGTAACCAGACGCAAAAGTTCCAGAGTAAGAGCTATTTTATTCAAAAGTTATAAGTGATTTTCTGAAATGTTCAATGGGAAAATGGCGGCCCGTAGAGCTCTCATACATGCAGCTACATGACGCCAGTTACCGAAAACGGGTCCCATTTTTCCGTTGAAATTTTCAGAAAATCACTTTAACTCTCGAATAAGGAGATTAGTTCTGAAATTTTGACATTTGGTTGCGGCCACTAGCGCTACACGATGTAGTGGAGAATGAGCGCAAAAATACCTCAAAAGTCGGGCAAACACATGATAAAAGTAAAAAAGAAACACGTCATGAATCAACAGTCATCAAAGTTTAATGAAACGTTTCGTCTTCCATTCCTTGAGCATCTTCAGAAAAGCGCTCGGCAATACATGTTTACTTTTGCGATGTGTATTTTCTGTCTGAAAGACGACGAAAGAGTTTTTTACAGCCTGAGGCTGACAATCACCCCTTGTGAGCTGCGGCCGAGTCAGCCTCTTCCTACGACGGGGCTTTACCCACGACGCACATGGACGACGCCGTCCAGCCGATCGACGCAGCGGCGGGAATCCGGACTCGGTGCCTCGCCGTCTCCGGCCGCGATATGATGATGTCCTTCGTCGTCGTCTTGGGCTAATCGGTGCAGCTGGAATCCACGGATTTGCTCGCCCGCTGTGCCGCACTCGAGACGACGCCGGGTGGCCGCCGCCGCCGACTCCGCGCGGACGGACTTGATTCGCCGCTAGTTTGCTGATTGCTCGTTACGTAAGGCACCAAATAGTTCCCGCCTCATTTCCGGCATCTGCGCTCTTGGGACGAGCGTCGCGAGGCTCGTGGATCGGCCGTCGGTGCGGCCGCACTCTAATGAATCCCGCATAATATCGAGATCGCTAAATGCTTCTTCAAAACTTTGGTTGGGTCTAGTTGGCTCATATCATTTGAAAGATTAAAAGCGCGACCTGAAACACGGATGAAATATGAGACACGTACGACAAGGACAGGCGCATGCATTTACTACTTTCAATTTAAATTGCTATGTTTACTTAACAAGGAACAAACCACGAAACGATTTCCTTTGCTCTAATAATAACAACGAACTTTATTCACATTCAGAAATATATGAATGGCGGAAACAATGAGAAAATGCTGTAAAACAACTTGACGAAGCTATTTACCCCTAGTGGTTTTTATTGCTAAGAATATATAACACAGCAACATCATAAAATATATCAAAATACACAGTGCAGCAACATGTAAAACAGAAAACCAGAAATCTTTTTCAATTCGACAATATATTGTACCATATAATAGACATCATATTGATCAACATTGTAAAACCCAAGACTTAGGACAAAAAGGGGACAACACAGACGCAGTGTCTCAAACTCAGCTGAATATTTATTCCCCAGCCTCACCTATAAGGACAACAAACCTCCATCCTTCAGGTGCATGACGTCACACTGTCAAACACTCTCTCAATCCACCCTATCCACAACTCCCTCTGCAGTTTGTAAACAAGCAGTTTCCCAGACCGACGACACACTGACCACATGGGGTGACGAAGGTCGATTTCGCTGGACTGACATTACTGCTGTTCCCCTTAACAGCCAGTGTGGCGTATTTCGAAGTAGCTGGTGCCTCTTCACAGGCCATAATTTTCTGAACTTATCTTCTTTTAGCTTCAGCAGTCTCTTGAAACTTGCTCTCTTTAAGTAAAAACCAAACAGCATCAAAGACCTGTTCGATGTCCTTCGAGAGCTAAAGCAAATCATTCCGGTAGGACTTGAGGATCTTCTCCCTCGTTCTCCAAGGCGCATCCAGGTCCTAAGGAAACTTGCTGTGCGTGGGGTGGGTAACTTTTTCTTCAAACACAGGGCGAAGAGGCAACTATCCGCTTTCAGTTCAGCCAGACGATGACCAGCTTCCGTCTTCTTTGGAAGCGTACAGACTGCTGGTGCTGTGCAAGATGGGCCATCGTCTGGCTGTCCTCTAAGCCAGAAATTAGTCTCAAAAATAATTCAGAACTGGACCTGCAGAAATGAACAATTAAAAAAAAACCATAAAATAATGTGTTTTGTGTTTTGCTCCCGTCTCGCCTCGTGGCGTTTTCTTGGCGCGCTCACTTCCTAGTTCCTACTTTGCCTACTTTTTTTTTCACCCCTTGATTAAACTTGGATTCTTTCTCAGTCCGTTAAAAGATTTCTAAAATAATTAATTAAAAACTAAAACGCTAGAAAAATAAAAAGGGGACATAAAATGGCCCTCTTCTAGCAGTGTTGTTACTAGAAGATGCTTCTCAGGGAAAGGGTGGAAATGCGGGGACAGGCAGAGGTCGGGAAGGGAAAGATGAGAGGAAACTTGGCGCGTCGACGGCCTCGGGAATTCATCGTAGACCGAATAATCCAATCGCGTACTGCCTTCAGGTACCAAGCTACAGGGACACACCTCTACAGAAAAAAAAATCACTTTTCAATAGTATTTAAATTACGTTACTAATTACTTTCCTAAAATGCGCATATATAATGAAATGATCCCCAAATTACAGCAGACCTGAAGTAATTGCATTACATTATAATTACTTTAAAAGTAGTTTTTGATTCCTTTAGGTCAATTTATTTACAATATTAATTCGTGCCCATTTTAATTACAGTATTAGATATTCAGGCCCTTTCTATATACAGTATTTCAGAACTCGGATCTTGTTGCACCACTACAGCCACATGCGCCTCGAAGTGAGCGTCCGAAAGGTTTTCTTGTTTAAAAGGCAAAGTGAAAACAGAAGTGTTAAACGTAATGAACAGCTTCTTTTTTTATAGATATGACTGAAAACAGTCATATTCACTGTTCATTCAGCGGTGAAGATCATGGCTGATGTAAATCCTTCCAACTGATTTTGGAGATGTCGTTGTTCATTTCGGTTCATGGCTGTTCGTTTTCGCATAAAAGTGGCAACGATTATGTTGAGATGTTCTAAAGTGCTTCTTATGTGGCCTTTGGCAAACGGGATCCAACAATCCTGAACCCTTTTTTCAAAGGGTTGATGAGATGCCCGAATTTTTTTCTTCTAACTCGGATGCAGTCTAACCTTTTTTTCCCAAGGGGACTTCGTCACATTTCCGGACATTCATTTTCCTGAGTATTGTTCAAAAACAGATGAGCGCACGTTATCACTCGTTGTTATGCAAGGAGGTCGGATGTTTTCTGGGCAGAAACTCCTTCAGAAAAGGAAAGGGGAGGTGACTGCCTCTTAAAATGTGACTTCCCCATCAAGCGAGCGGCAATATCATCGCGTTAGAGTTTCCCTGACTGAACTCTGACTTTCGTTGTTACCGCGAAAATCTTTAAGCGTCGGCCGATGTCTCTGCGTCGGTTTGCGTCGCTCGGTTTGGCGCGAAGATGCCGCGAGCGTTGCGCGCTGCTCCGGGCAAATCGGGTCCGATGAAACGTGGCGAAGGCCCCAAGCGAGCACCGGATATTAAAAGTTCCGCTCCGGCGGCGGCAGCGGCAGCAGCATCCCGCGCAGGTAGACCCCTCGGCTGCCTATTTGCCCACCCCTGGCCGTGTTTTTACAGCAGGAGCCGGTTCCTGGGCTCCGGTTTCCGCCTGAATAAGAGCTCCGAGGCGTTTTCTCGACTCCGGGCAAATGCGCGTGCCCTGCCTCTCAAGCAAGTAATCGCTCAAGTTGCGAGCCCGCCCGCCAAGCGCGTACGGCTTGAGAAGCCCGGGTCTACTTTTGTTGCGGTCGCTTCGGTTGGAGCTACGCGGAGCACAAGGCCTTCCCCTTGAAGACGTCGTTAAAATCGGCTTCAGATATTCGGGGCTTCGCGCGGGCTATGGTACGCTCGCCAGATAACAGAGGAAGGTATTGACTCCGACGGCCTTGTTACGACTCGCCATTAGGCATTTCTCAAATGCTGACCAGGCGCCGTCTGCTCCTGTTCACACAGGAGGCTGGTGTCACCATCACCCCCCGGACGCTCAAATAAAAAAGGGAATGCTGCGAGACCTTCTCTGCCCTGAAGGCTGCTCAGAGGGGCCTAGCTCGGCAACGGCTATCCCTTACCAGCCGGACCTACAAACGGACGACTCTTGAAGCTGGATGTTCCCTCCTCGGTGCCCGTGTCCTTCCCCAGGAGTTTGGAGGCACGACCGACAGTGAAAGGGGAATGCCTCTTGACCCTATCTGCCTGTAAATCTGCTCGAAGGGGGTTTAGTTCGGCGACGCAAAGCTCTTACCAGCAGGACCTCCAAGGATACAAAGGCCACGCCCTGGTCAACCGGACATCAACAATCACCTGCAGCGGCTAGGGCGCGTGTGAGGAGGGGAGACAAGGGGCCTGACGCTTTATAAAAAGACTCGACCGGGATTGGTCTCCCTCGGCATCTGTACATATGTCAATATAACAGAGTTTACGGGACACCCGCTCCTGGCTCCCATGACTCCTGCCCGAAGTCGTCAACGTTCTTGGCGTGACCAATAACCAAGCAATTTCGTCAGCCCAGAGGAAAAGCTCGGTCGCAACAGCCTGTTTAGTATTTACTGGATGCCATATTTGAGTGCACTCTTCGCTGGACATGCTCAGAACGAACTCTCACTTATCGAGTTCCAAGACCGGTAATCTTGATGACATGTAATGCACGTTGCAAAAGCACTGTGGAAGCTCACCGTCAGCACACGCTGAGTAGCTACGCACTGGGCTATCATCCTCCAGTGAATTCGCAACTCCAACGCCTTATAGAATGCGGGGCGATAGTCGCAAGATGTCGGAAGAGACGGGGATAGATTTTCTAGGATTTCCCGTGCACCTGCTCGCTGGCGCTGGTGAGTGTGCTAAAATAATTTATTCATCTACAAATATCAAGCGGTCAGGGAAACAGCATATCACAGGTGACGGAGATGTTGACGTGCGGGTTAAGAAAATAAACATGTTGATTTTAAAAAGTCGCGGAGCGGAAGAAAAACAATTCCTATAATAACACACTCGCTTTTTTCGTTAAACGTTTCATTGGGGCCAGGAAACGTTAAAATTTGTTTCATGGCCCCATGAAGCGAGTTTTGGGCTATGATAAATAAACTTAGATTGGGATATTACGAATAGCATATATGCTTTAGTGGGCCAAAAGAAAGAAGGTAAAAAATCAAAAGCCTGATTTTCGGTACAAAAATATGAAAGCATAGCGGACTATTTCGTACATCCATTCCCTTCAAAAGCTCTGTGCCTTTTCTCTATATACATCCGCGGTATCAAGGCGTCACCGGCCCCAACGCACGTCACACGACACCCGAACTCACTACTACATCCCCTTCACCCCTAAGCTGACAGTGCGTTGTAAGCTACTCGCTTGCCGGACCAATCAGCGGCCTTTCTTTCATCACCTGATCCCATCCTCTGCGTGTGGGTAAACGCGAGGGCGGCGGAGGTTCGAGCACAAAAGATAGAAATGTGGCTGGCCAGAGCACGTATGCCATTCTACAGCACTGTCAGCTTGGAGGTGAACGGGGTGGGGAAAGCAACGTTTGTCCGAATTTTGCGCGAGGGACTAATATTCTAGGGGAGAATGGCGTTGTCCGGGTCCACAAACGAGGGGTCTAAGCGAGAGGGGAGTTCATCCTTTCCCTCTTCTTGAACTGTTTGGTTCCCTGCGCGATTTATTAGTTGAGGAGGAAAGCTAAGAAAGAAAAAAGTTGAAAAATCGTTTTATGGTCCTTTAAAACTGTATGACACACGAACACGCCGTTCAGGGGGATCGGTGGCCGAGTCGGCCGGGGCGTCTCAGCTCGGAGCGCGGAGCGAAAGCTTGCGCTGCAGAACTTCTTGAGTTCGATTCCCACTTCCTGCCTGTTTCGACCTGGAGAGCGTTTCGTACCGGCACGCGTTCATGTATTACTGCTGCGTGGTGGACGTTAAAACCCCAAGTCAGCGGTTGTAGTGCACCGGCTAAATTTCTCATCTACAGCTAAGAGACAGGTCACCCGTTGGAAGCGTACTAGCATCAAGGCTGTGCTAAACATACGAGCAAGACAATTTTTCAGCACGCCGTCCAGAACCATTCGGCAGCAGCACCAAGGCCGACAATCCCTACCACTGTCTCCGCCGCCGTCTCTTCTCATAACTCCGCGATGGGCTCGGGTTGCGATGAGATTTCTATTCTCGACCGGCAGTGTACACTGGGCTTTTCGGTGTTCCTCTCTTTGGCCGGTGCACGAGCGTCCCGCGCGCCTCAGCCGAAGCTGCGAGCACGAGCGTCTTGCACAGCGTGCTCTGGACGTTGCCCGGATTACGACCTACTGTAATTCTGACCTGCCCACAGAATGGCTCAATATTGGAGACGCAGTCGCCGATGAAGTGCCTCGCTTCGCCATTGAGGGCGCTCGGTAGAGGTTTTTCTGTCCCAGGCCTCAGGCAGGGGTGCCCGTTATCGCCTTTGCTGTTTATGTTGTATCTGAGAGGATTGGAGGATAGACTAGAGAAGAGTGGGCTTGGATTCGACCTTTCGTACAGTAAGCTAGGCCAAAAAATTCAGCAATCCTTACCGGGATTGATGTATGCGGATGATATCAGTACTAATGGCTAACAACAGGATAGATTTGCAGGAATTAATCAGCATCTGTGGTAGGGAAGGGAGGAATTAGGTTTAGAATCACAGTAGTGAAAAATCAGCAGTCATGATTTTTAACATTGATGAAGTTGAGAGGCTGAAGATACAGAATATTACAGTGGAGAGAGCTAGTAAATACAAGTATCTAGGAGTATGGATATGTGATGGTGCAGAATATCTCAGTGAGCATGAAAAGTATATAATAGGTAAGGGCAACAGAAATGCAGCTGTAATGAAAAATAGAGCACTTTGGAATTACAACAGGTATGAGGTGGTGAGAGAAATTTGGAAAGGGGTCATGGTGCCTGGCTTGACTTTTGGAAACGCAGTGCTATGCATGAAATCCGAAGTGCATGCAAGACTAGAAAATAAAACAGCGCGGAGTAGGTAGGCTGGCTTTGGGGGCACATTGCAAAACGCCAGACCAGGGAGTACAAGGAGACATGGGATGGGCGTCATTTGAGGGCAGGAAGCTGTGAGCAAGATAGAATTTGAGGATCGGTTGAGGCAAATGGATTGGGAGCAATGGGCACGAAAGGTTTTCAGCTATTTATACATGAGGAGTATAGACACAAAGTGGAGACAGCGCACTAGGAAATTAAGAGGAAAGTTTTTAGGCTATAGTGGGGTTACGGAAGAGCAGGTCTCAGTTAAGAAGAAAGTTAAGGCCACAGAAAGAGATCGGTGGCTAGAGGGAATGCAGACAAAGACGGCTCTGGAAAGCTATAGATTAAACAAAACAGTTATTGCCAAAGAAAGCATTTATGACAATTCTAGGGGAAGCTCATTGTTGTTTGAGGCAAGGACAGGTGTTTTGCGAACCAGAACATACAGAGCGAAGTACCAGGAAATGGATACAGTGTGCGCTGCTTGTGGAGAGGAGGACAGAGACGGCTGAGCACTTGATACTCTACTGTAAAGGGCTTCACCCTATGCCTACCGAAGACAACATAGATTTAATAAAGTCATTGGGTTTTAGAGACAGCGAAGGAAAAGTGGATTTCAAGACAGTAGAGATTACCAAGCAAAGATTAAGTGAATGGTGGCAGAAAGCGAGAGAAAACTAGGTATTTTCTTATTAACTGATGGCAAGGGGGTTTTATAGCCTCACTTTCTTTTCAGTGCGGAGTGAATATAGTTTTCACATTTAAATATTCTAAGCTTAAATGGTAAGACAAAATGGCTAGGTGGCGTAAGCTACCGCCCGATCCAAAGGGCTCAGCCGTATTCATCCATCCATCCATCCATCTGTGACCGAGCAGGGTTCACAACCTGTCTATCACGCCGTTCACCCTTAGGCACGGAGACTATACTTCGTTTCAGCTTGGGTCCAGACGCAGCCGATGCTACAAGCACGAGGCGTGTGGCCCTGAACAGTGCTGTACTGCACGAGCGCGCGTGCTTTGCAGGGACGCTGGAAGCCCGGAGCTCGCGCTTGTAGCACCAGCTGCGTCCTGGACCAAGCTGAAACTGAAGCATGAAGCTCCGCCTTCTGCTCGAGCTCGCTGGCTTCCGCGTTGCTTTGGCTGCGCGTTCCTGCGCGTTCCCTTTTGTGTTAGCAAGGGCAGAAAGCTCACGCTGAACGCGGAGCTACTATACTCTGTTTCACCTTATGATGTACCGCAGGAAAGGCTGCAAGCGCGAGAATCCTTGCTCTGGGGCACATCTCGGCGGCACAAGCTCTCGTGCGTTAAGAGCAGCTCCAAACGCTACGCGAGTTCGCGCTTCTGGCCTTCGCTGCGGTGCAACATAAGGGGAAACGGAGTATAGTGTGAAAAGAGTATATCGCATGGTCCGTACGCCACAGGCGGGCGATATCTGTTTGTCAAGAACACCTACCGTGGCGAAGCACCATCAGGCTGCAGTAGCAGTAGCACGTAGCGGGGCGCGTCGCTCTCATGTTTGCGTTGATCGAAAGATCGCGTTTCTCAGGCACGGAAGCGCAAAGCCATTTTTTACACACCGTTCACCCTTAAGAGAGTACAAGCTCCACCTTGAGCGCGAGATTTCTGCCCTTGCTAACACAAGCGTGAACGCGCAGGCATGCGCAACCAAAGCACCGCAGAAGACAGCGAGCTCGTGCTGAAGCAACGTATGCTCCGTTTCACCTTATGTTGTACCGTAGCCAAGGCTAGAAGCGCGAGCTCATAGCGTTGGCAGCTGCCTTTAATGCACGAGCTTGTGCCTGGATCTGCCCCAGATCAAGGCGCTCGCGCTTATAGCCTTCCTGCGGTACATCATAAGGTGAAGTAGAGTATAGTACAGCTCGAACCTGCTCTCGTGCATCATCGAAATAAGTGACGTTCTCCAGATCACACACGGACAGCCACTGTGCTGCCAGCCGGCACCATCTAATGACGCTTTGAATCAGTAACGCGCCCACTGATTGACGAGGTTCACGAGCCTGGTGACATCCCAAGAGTAAGCAGGTCAAGACTATACTTCGTTTCAGCTTGGGTCCAGACGCAGCCGATGCTATCAGCCGAGCGTGTGGCCCTGAACAGTGCCTGTACTGCACGAGCGCGTGCTTGGCAGGGACGCTGGAAGCCCGGAGCTCAGCGCTTGTAGCATCGGCTGCGTCGGACCCAAGCTGAAACGAAGCATAGTGCCACTAAATAAGCTACGCTTCAGGGTAACGACGCTTCCCTTATTGTGGATTAAAATCACGGTTGCCTGTTATCTGAAGCTTCATCGTGAAATTACAAGAAACGCTTTTCCGTCCTCCACAAATGTTTACACAGTTCGCTACAGATCAAAGCAGTATTACGTGAGCTTCCTAACACCAAATCTAATGCTGAAGAAGTCGCACTTTTAATCATGACGATTGGCAGTTCTCTGCACCTCTACTGATGTACTAGAATACTTGGGTAGTGTTGGGACCGGAGCGGCTCGGCAACGGGAGCTCGTGAGGGCGCGTGTATTGACAGTTCGTGGCGGCGCTGTAGTCGAGTTATCCGGAAAAAATCGCGCAGCCCGCCTTTTGTTTTTTTACTTTGAGCGGTGCACGTGTTGGTACCACGATTTTATACACTCCGTTTCACCTTATGTTGAACCGCAGCGAAGGCTAGAAGCGCGAGCTCACAGCGTTGGCAGCTGCCCTTGGTGCACGAGAGCTTGTGCCGCCGAGATGTGCCCTAGAGCAAGGAGCTCGCGCTTGTAGCCTTTCGTGCGGTACGACACAAGGTCAAACAGAGTATAGTTCCGTGTGTTTTTCACTTTGAGCGGTGCGCGTGTCGGGACCACGATTTCATAGTTCCGTGTTTTCAATCGTAATATGCTTTGAATCTTGTGTTCTGATTTTGCTGATGGTGAACGCGTAAGGGTAGTGCAGAAATGCCGCCGGCGAAACAGCGACAGAACTCTTGCTCTGCACCTGGTTGCAAAACGAGCCTCGTCCGACTGAAAGGAGTGAAAACGGCGTCCCTTTGCGGCGTTCCAAAGGACAGAGCCAAAAGAGATCTTTGGGAGAAGAATCTGCAGCGATCGGACAATCGTCTCGAAGAAACAAGCGCTGTCTGCGAGCTGCACTTCGAGCCCCGCTTCATCCTTCGAGACTACGTCCACATCAGCGGCGGAAAGGAAGTGAGGATCCCTCGTGGACACCCAGCGCTTACGCCAGACGTGGTACCGACTCTGCTGCCAAGTGTACCCCAGGACCTGAGTGATGACCTTCCCGCAGGACGAGAGGAAAGGAAGCGGAAGGCAAGCCCATCGTTGCAAAGCGTTCGGGGCTCGCTCGAGAAACTGACCCGTTGTCACCAGTGGTGAACAGCGAAGCTCCTGCCGTGATCCCACAAGGCATCGATCGCGACGCACTAGGCTCCCTTCTTCGACGGTGTTGCTTATTTGGAGACTGCTCTTGAGCCGAAGTCTAACAAGATCAGCATCGAAAGGGCGGTGTTCATTTGTTTCGACAACTTACCTGATGTGGTATGCCAAGTATACCTTCAGGGCCATGTATGTGCTGCACATTGTAACCATGTATGCGCTGCACATTGTAACCATGTATTTCAATGCCGTGCGGTACAACTTTTACCTTGCCTTAATTACGTGTGGTGTTGTTTCCTGGTCTAGATGATGTGAAATAGTTGCTTGTTTTCTTCTTTGAATCTTATAAAGCATTACTTGTTCAGCCCACGTTGTCTCAGTTTTTGGACTTAAGTACAATGTTAAAATGCGTGATAAAAATTGTCACGGCTTATAAGCCATTTCTTACAAGCGAACGTCAGGTGGCCCTCGGATGGTCGTGGCAGCCATGAAAAAATAAAGATTCTCACCCCTTCGCGACCGTCGCTTGGGTGGTTCGTCGCATAAATGAACACAAGAATGAGTGACAAGTGAAGCGAGCTGATTAAGGTCAAGAAAAAGAAGACGGGCAGAAAAGAAGACAGAGAAGTTAACCTGGGGTATTAAAAACATACTAAAACAATCTCGGACTTTAGTATGTGCCGTTTCGTTCCATTATAAAATAAAATAGGAAAAAAAAACTGCTTCCGAGTTTTAGATATCCCTTTCAAATATCTAATGTTCGGCCTTTGCGACCAAGGAAATGGGCATTTCATTTAAAATGCTCACCATCCGACAAACCGAAAGTCGCAGCTAATTCTACGCTGAAACAACTTGCAATCCGCTTCTTTAAAGTTGCAATTGTTTTTATGTAAAGGAAGGGTAATGTAACTTGTACCGCCCAATACATTGAAGCATCATGTTGCTAACGATTGTGCCGCAGCGTAATTGATGCCGTGGTACGACCGCTGGCAGGTCGTAGCTGTATCAGAAATCCTATGTGCACTCCACCAAAGCGGCACCAAAGATTCATATTTTCGCGCGTGCAGCCGCGCATGCGCACACCTTCCGGATAACGCGCCGGTGTCGACACCTGTCGCGATCAATACCACGCGCTTCAGGCGAGCCCCTCCGGTCCCAACACTACCCAAGTATTCTAGTACACTGTACACTCTACTCTGCACAAGCACCTAAATGGCGGCGCCCACAACAATGTGGGGAACTGATGCGATATGGCAGCTCATTTACCGCTCATTCACACTGGAAGCGGATCCGCATTCGCAAAAGCGGTTGCGAACGCGGTTATGCAAGATCAGTACGATTGCACGCGCATTTGGTCGACGTTGTCGCATTACAGATGTACTGGATATGCCAGCCGCGTTCACCAACTGCTTTGTGAGCGCGGATCCCTTTTCAATATTGAATGAAGCTGGTGTCGATGGCTCTATACTTCGTTTCAGCTTGGGTCCGAACGCAGCCGATGCTACGAGCGCGAGCGTGTGGCCCTGAGCAGGTGCTTTGCATTGCAGGCGCGCGTGCTTGGCAGGGACGCTGAAAGCCCGGAGCTCGCGCTTGCTGGCATCGCCTGCGTCTGGACCCAAGCTGAAACGAAGTATTAGCGGTGAGATGTTTTAATTGGCGCCCTCCTACGGTTCCCTCTCGTGACGTCATTACCTTGAACAACAGAGTTCGTGGTGTTGTAAATAGCATGGTGAGCTTGAAATCATTGCGCTCAAAGCAACACTGCCAACACCGTCAAAATATAAGTTCTGTATTCTCTGTTCCGTGGATGATAAATCCCTTCCTGACGTCATAGTCGGCATTCATTTAATCGTGGAAGGCCGACCACAGCGACGCTTTCGATCGCGCACGTCGCCAATAATTCCCGCCGCGCTTTGCCGCCGTGCGCGTTTGTACGCCTCAATTTTCTGCCCTAAAAAAGAAAAAACTTTTAGCGCCGCGAAGATATAGCTTGACGAGTCAGTGCGACCGCGGCCATGCACTACAGGGAGCGCGCTGGTACACTGCTTCTGGTGAGTCAGGATTACAGTAGGTTGTGGCCCGGACCAGATTGGCCAAGGCCAGCCCAGATGATGCTTTACCAATGGTGGTAGGAAGAAAAGGAGGCGACATATGGGCTCGAGCCAGCCGAACCGGGAAATTCCAAGTGAAGACGGAAGCCGGGGTCGCGAGTCGATGGGTACGCCCCCAAGGGTGTGCTTTCCGTCCAGTTGCGTCTTTGGTTTTGTTCGTCGTTTTGGCCATCGTTTGGGGCGTGTCCCGGGAAACCGAAAGCCTGCCCCGGCTTCACGTCTGCGGTGACGTCCATGTCGGCTCCAGAAGCAATTCCTACCTCCATGCTGCCTGCACTGCTGCCTGCACTGTGCAAGCGGTGTAAGATGCTATATGCTCAGCACGCAGCTCGTCGCAAGCTACGGGTGGCGAAAACATTATCGAAGCAACGTTATTAAACACGTGACCCGGCTGTTAATCAACATATTAAAACCTGGGAACCCGGAGACACCGTCTCGGGTTTCAGTATGTCGAAAAAATTATGCCTGATGGCGACTCCCAAAACTTCCTGGGCTGTCTCCAGTGTTTGCTGTTGCCTCCAGAGCAACACCAAGGCACTCTATTCTCGGCTAAGAATTGTGGCCGAACGATTTTGTTGGATGAAAAATTCCTGTCACGCATGCATCCTTTTACCGTATCACTCGGTTAATCGATGTCCCTAGGGGAACCGAAACACATAAGCCGGCGGCAGCCAGGCGGCTGCAGTGAAGAGCCAGCGGTTACACCCTGTCTCGTTGTAGCTTGTCAAAGGGTGAACGTTAAGCCCCACATTCCATGCCGACAGCTTCAATGGTGAGTTTTAGTATTGCGTATACGACCAAATGCAAACTCTATGCGTTTGCCTTGCGTATTTCGTGCTGCGCATGCGCGCAAATCGCCGCTGCGCCACCCAAGGCCGCGGTTCGGGCTCCGCGCACGAGGCAGTGTGGAACACGCAACATGCCTGACTGCAAACGCACGCAAGGCTTGCGTTCACTCGAATACGCAATAGTAAAACTAATATGCCCTACGTATGCGATACCCAACGCACATATAATGGAGCATGACGCAGCGAAAAGCTTGATATTTCGCAGTAAAATGGCACTCCGGTGATTCATAGTCCCGTTCCGATTGGCCCGCCAAGGCCGTAGCTTCCTCAGCACTGGCATGTTATGCGATCACGGCTTCTTGGCCTACCCCAGTATTAGAGCGCAGCTCTTAGGCGCTTGTTTCCGGCTTGAACGGTGTCGCCGTCGGCTTGTAACGGCGCGTTGCAATATGGGTAAAATTCCCCGCTAAATTTAGCGGAAAATTTTACCCCACGCTGAAAATTCGCTGGCAAAATCGTCCCGCTACATTTAGCGGAAATATTTTGCCGCAATTTTCCCCGCTAAATTTAGCAAAAAACTTTTTGCCCGCTAAATTTTAGCGGAAAACATTCCCTGCTAATTTTTAAGCTGCATAATTCCCCGCCAAATTTGGCGGACGCCTTCCCCGCTAGTTGGCGGAAAAAAATTCCACGCTAAATTTAGATGGGGAAAACTGTGCCGTCTAAATTTAGCGGAAAATTTCCCCTTAATGGGAGCTGAGGCGAGCAGGAGAGGAGGAGGGAATAGCCCCCTCTTCGCGCCTGCCCCTCCTCCTTCTCAAGGGCTGCGCTCTAGTTCAGCGTTACAGGAAATTGTAAACGTCTTTCATTTTTTTTCTTGCTTCAGACACTAGGCTAAGCGGCGCCACCAGAGTACTAGCTCACGTTTGAGACAATGCAGCTGCCACTCCCAGGCATACATAGTTTCTTGCTTCCGTCGCTGGATAGCACCAGACGATACAGCATTGCACGTTGCCTATACAGGGGAGGATACTGTTTGCGAGACTCGCACACGTTACTAAAAAGAAGTAAGGAGATTACATCTACAATTACACAAGGTTAAATTGTAACTCAATACAGTTACAGTTGGCCCTTCCATAAAAGTAAGGGACCGTCACCAGAAAAGTACTCCGTTACATTCGCGGCGTTACTTTTTGCTTCCTGTCCTTAAAGTAAGACACAAAACACAGGAGTGTTGTGGAAGCGTTTATTTTTGCCACCAGTCACGCACTCTTGTGACCTTGTGCAATAGGGCCCTCGAAAGTCTGGTTTCGCACGTCTCACCCTCGTTTCTAAGTGAAGGCGTCCGCCGCCGCGATGAACACTTTTTCAATCAGGGGCACTCACGAATGCCATACGCACTGCATTGCGTGCTTCTTGGGACAACTGGAACAGCTCTCTGCCCTGGTGGAAGCGTAAGCTAGGTTTTTGAAGACGGAGTTTGATGCTGTTAGAATTGCAGGCTATAAATATTGTAGTACAGAAAATAAACCTCGATTAATATTAGTAGTAGTAGTGTGCCTTTTGGGAGAGGGTTGAGAAACCCTCCCCAAAACAAATCAAAGCAAAAAAATATTACTTTTTGTTTTGTTTTCCCCAAAACAAAACAAAACAAAAAAAAATAAATAAATAAAAAAAAATATTAGTATGAGTGAATATATTATATAAATATATTTTAGCCGGCAAATTTCAGCTAAACGGTGTTACAGGCAGAATAGCAAACTCGGTAATTACATATAACAACTAAATTATAAATTATGTTTTTATATCGATCTTTCATTAGCTCTAAAACATACGTCGTGCCTCGGAGTGAGACGTGATTAATAAGAGGATGGAGGTTTTTGGATATATAACCAGCTAAAACACCAGGGATCCCTCGAAAAACAAAAATATAATGTCAGTTATAACGAGAGTGTAGACACACGTGGGCCGTGCCCAATTGTCTTGGCGCTTTCAAAACGCATGTAGCACGGGTCGGCCATACCACAGCTCGACTGTTTTCGCTTCAAATGCCGGATGCAGGCAACGGCAACGTCCTCCCACAGCGACGGCAATCGGATTTTATTTTGTTGAGCTAACGTGCTATATAAGAATCTTGGCTTATATACACCAAGTTCGGAATGTGTAGGCAGCTGCGGCCTCGTGCAGTTATCGATCATCCAAGACCTAGGAAGCGCGTATTTTCGGCACCAGTTGTACTACGATTCCTGAAATTGGCTTATACTCTCTTGACGGACTGTGTCTGAGCAAACCTAGACAAGACACACAAAAAGATTTCATTACGCATGAAAAGGGTGACTGCAGATGTGCAGGCGACACCGAGGGCATCGAAGGTCAGTAAAAGCGCAGCACAGGTAAATAAACGTACACATCTCCAGAAAAGATTGCGCGTTCCGCTCTCTGAGTCAAGCATGCCGGTTAATCTCCCCATTTTTTTCAATCGATGTTCTGCTGTTGAATTTCATTCGAGCGAGCACCAGCGTGCAGGTTATTCCTAGTGAATGCAGGTTTCGCTCGTCTCGGCGTCAATACCGCCCGGAATGCTGCTGATACCGTCGAGGGCCGTCGGCGCGTAGGCGGCAGGCGGATAACAAGCTGCCGAGGCATGGCGTGGGGAAGTCCTGGCCCATGTACCAGCTCTGTATTTTGCGCAAAGATTCTCGACTCTTTCCATCAGTGTGCTTCCTTTCGGCTGGTCGTGACGGAGCGACGATTCCACCGTTACTGGTTGTAGACAACACGAAAGAAAATTCTAAGTCCGAGGGTTTAAAAATGACGGCGAAGAAGTTTCCAAAGCGTCTGAAGAAGATGGCTGACGCGTGCATTCCCCCGTTGTTCCTAGCGCTTTCCCCGCCAAAAGCGCGACGGCGCGACGTATTCATTTATGAAATGATTTTGTATGTCTGTGCTTTATATCACATGACATGCAAATGCATATGGGGAGACGGCAATGCATTTACGGTAAGCTAAAGAAGTTCATTTTACATGTCGAGGATATGCTAGTTATTAATGCTGCCGATAATCGGTGAATAAAGTGTCAATGGCTTTGCTGGATCATGCAGGATAAGCGATGGGAGACTTGCCAGGTAACGACGTTGAGTTTCAACATCAGTATCAAAAGTAATGATTCCCTTACTGACGAGCTGGCGATATGGTGCCGCGTAGGTCGTTCTTTAAAGTTCATTGCTCTCTGTTGAGCTGCCGCGGTAAATGTCAGGTAAGTCCGTCGATGTGCCTGTAGATATGGCGAAATAGTCATGGTTGACAAACCGGCAATATCAGATGACGATGCCGTCGCTTCAGCCCAGGAACTCGGTCATCGCGCGATTCATGTGCAAGCATGCGTCATCGGTCTCAGCCTGTGTTGGCTCCGAAGGTATGTTCGGCGGCTGGAACAATAGCAGCTCTCCAGTCGCCTCAACTTGCACAGAGGCTTCATCTCCTGCCAGCTGTCTCGAAAACGATTCGGCACTTCTAGTACTGAAAGGGCCCATACCCGAGACCAAGAGAAGAATGAAGCAGCCCGCTTGATCCGGAAACCACACACGAGGTTCTGTTCCGTTCCGCTAGCCCCTTCCCAATTGGGCACAGCAAAGCGGCGTTCCATTCTTTGCATTATCGTCAGACCGGGTCTCGGTTTATGTGTCCGCCAGGACTATCCAGCCGGGCGGGCCGGCCGTCCCAGGAAGTTCCGAATTCAACACCTCTGCCCCAGGCCAAATAAGTTGCGTCCTCGAGTTCGGGGCACGCTGTTTGAACACCCTCGAGGGCGCTGCCCTCGGCTCGATGCTCGAGGTCCAGCCTACGCGTTTGCCTTGTCGGGAAGAGTGTGGGCGGGGATCTCGGCAGCTCCGGGGTGCTGGGACTCTTTTAAGCTTAGGTCGCGCTGCTAATACCTGATACACAAGACAGTTGGAGACACCATCTGGGGCGCGTTTCTTGGTACGACGGTCCTGCCGCATGGGCGTACAACACCGTTCTGCAGACACGCGCACGCAGTGCGTAGCAAGCAAACGTGCTTCGAACATTGTTGAGGCACGTCGGCGGATGGTTCGGCCATCATGGTTGAAGCGAATACCGTATTCTTGTATGATGAAGGAGCAGTGTGACTCCGGCTTTCGGTTGACGAGGTAACGTCGTCGGCGATCAAGTCGACGATTGCTTGCTGTACAACGGTATCGGCCCTTATTACTTCAACCTCAGAAAGGTCTTGTTTCTTTATTATAGGAACCGTTATTAATGACGATTTTTTATACATCTACGAGGGGTCATGTTAAGTTTTGCCCCTGAGCTGTAACTTTTAGCGTTACAGCGTCAGAGATGGCAAAAATTACCTCCAAAATGCAATTAAATTACATTACTAATTACTTTTCTGAAAACTACAAAATTGTAATTAAATTACATTACAAAGTAGCGCAGACTAAAAATAATGACATTACATTACAATTACTTTCCAAAAGTAATGAAATTACTTTGAAATTACTTCGACATTACTTTTGAATACCTTTGAGGCAGTAATCCGCGTTCATTTTATTTACCGCATACACCAACACGGCGTTTACAAAACAAGCCCTCGTTTGCCCTTACAGCGCGTCGTGCAGGAACCAGATCCGCGAGAAGCGAGGCGCCGCGCATACGCAGTGCTGACAGCAGCGGCACCGAAGTGATGTGACGTCAAAAAGCTGAGTTGGTCTATATGTACCAAAACTCTAGATCTTCCTGTTTACACCGCAACAACCTTATGGGTCTCAAAGTGAACCATACTGAACTGTGGTTTTGCTGGCGCACACAGAATAAGTGCTAAACATGATGAATAGCTTGTTTAGATGTGACTCAGAAAAACAGTCGACTCACCGGTTTCGCTCTTCATTTAACGGATGAAGGTTCTTACTAGAAGGGTGATATGTTTCCGTCTTCCTGATTTAGAAGTTGTAGTCCGTGTCAGTTTGTTAAGTCGGGCAATGGCAGCTCGTTTCTTACAAGGAGTCGTCACGTGAAACGTTTCCCTTCCGCCTCGGACACAGTGTAATCCTATTATCTAAAAGAGCACTATACTCGGCGATAACTTTTCTTGGCAATGCAGTGGAGAGGAGGAGAGCCCCGCGCACAGCTTTATTCAGCGCTCAAGATGGGAGAGGTAACGCGTGCCTGTACCCTCTACTGCATTGCCAAAAAACGTTGTCGCCGAGTCATTCCTTTCAAGGAGCATTTTTTCCAAACACCCGAAGAGCCCAAGTTTTTGCGCATTGTCAAACAAAGGGCCCGGATAATTGCTAGGCAGAAGCGTCGCCAGTTGAAGAATGGCGCGAGCTTCCTAAATTGTGTACTTTCCCAACAAACGGGGGCGATATCTGCTTGTAGAGCTTATTCCCGAATAAGCTTCCCAAGGGAAGGCACTCGAGGCATACCGCGAGCGGCACCTGCTTTGCTCGAGGACGCACAAAATGTTCTGGGGCTTTGACAAGGCATTTGGAATTAACTATTTATTCCGGTTGTTTGTTGTTCACAATAGTCGAAGCTTACGGTTTGACCTTGCTTGACGAAAGTACAAAGGCTGGGGATCTGTATGTCCTGTCCTCTCAGGTTTTAAATTATGTTTAAAGGCCCGTTCACACTCTTGCGACCGAGTAAGACCGAGAGAGACCAGACCGGTTTTAAGCCTCTTGCGATCTCTTAGGACCAGCTCCGCTGCAGCGCATCCGGTCCTAAGAGGTCGCAAGAGGCTTAAAAATCCGGTCCCTCTCGGTCTTACTCGGTCGCATATGTGTCGAACGGCGCTTAACTCACCGGTGATGTGCCCGTCGCCTTGTAGCCTAGTGAGCCGTTTACCCCTAAAGCTGACGCACTGTCAGCTTAGGAATGAATGGTAGAAGCTACGAGTTTGTTGGAGCAGTTACACGTCTATCGTTCGCCACGTAACCACGCTCTCGTTCCCAACCACGTGCAGAGAAAGGGACGGGAGCACGTGATTAAAAGAAGGTGTTTGATTGGTTCTGGTTAGCTTGCAGCTCCCACAGCACTGTCAGCTTAGGGATGAACGAAGTATAGTATCGTCGTGATGACGCGACGCCGTGAATCTGTCGTGCCTAGAGTTCGTAAGCCGCTGCCTTCCAGCGATGTCTACACAAGCTTTTCTCCTTCGCCTTCCCAGCCCTCCTTTGTGTGTCTGTCCAGCTCTTCGTACAAGGCTTTGCGCTCAGGTGGCCATCGATTATTTCCTCTGATGCTCTTTCATAACATTTCACCATGCAAAATATTTCTTCTGTTCTTTCTTAAAGCTTGCAAACTAATTTTCTAATTTAGGACAAAAGTAATTTCAAAATTAATGAGTATTTCCTTGAAATTACTGCCTGAAAGTAATTTATTACATTACTAAATTACTAGCCTAGAGAAGTAATTCATTACATTACTCATTACTCCCAAAAGTAATTTAATTACTGTAATTCCATTACAGTAATGTCATTACTGCCATCTCTGGATTAAAGAGCCCTTGTCGCAGAAAATCCGGCGTCGGTGGCGTGACGAGGAAAGCATGGCGTCCGTGGCGTGCCACGAAAATCCTGGTTGGTCGGTGGGGTCATGACGTCGCAGTCACATGACCTCGCGCAGGAATTTCAACGTGACGTCATGCGTAAAATGAAAGTGATTATAAACATGTAACTCGAATTAAAAGTCGCCGCATGTCTAAAATAATAATACTCTATAAAGTAATCTATTTGCCTTAAAGAAAAAAAAAACTTTCAGCCTTTCCACTTTGGTGAAGAAGGAATACCAGCGAAGCTGTACTATGGTGGGAATGAAGTAATGGCCAGCTGCAAGTCAGCAAGCCAGAGTGGAAAGGCTGGAAAGGTTGCCGCCATCTATGAGCGACGGCTGCAACCAGACACAAACGTTTAAATGCATGCGTTCTTCACAACGCGCCTCGTAGGCCCAAACAGATTACTTTTTTATCGCAAGCGTCTTAACTTCTTGTTTTACAATCTCCCACTTCTCAAAAATATCCCTCCCGTACCTTCAAAATACGATTTGAAAATTATGTTTATACCCCGAAGAAAGAACTCATCATCAAGCAGCTTGGTGTTAAGCTTCCACAGCTTCCAGTCGAACTTCGCCTTCGGCGGCGCCCTGTCACCGATCCCTGTCGCCACAACGCAGTGATCGGAGAAAAAAACCGGCATTACCCAATATTTGCTTGTAGCAACGGAGGCGAAAACGTAGATCCTATTAAAGCGGGCGTGGGATGACGCTTGAAAGTGGGTGAAACGCATCTCGCGCGTTTTCCTCCTAGCGGTTCAAGCGTCAACTAGCTCAAAATCTTAGAGCAAGTCACCGAAAATCGTCGCACTCCTATCAGTGTACTGTAATCAGTGTACTAATCCAGTAACACTCTATGTAGCGTTTTACTGGATTAGAGTACACCTCGAATACTATGACTTGAATCAAAGGACGGTGTCACACGGGCACGGTGGAATGACCAAATTGCTGCTATTATGCTCGCAAGAAAAGGATGACTGATCCCATCAGAAGGAGGGAGAGAGTGCCAATCATGGATATCCTTCTTGAACGCATAATGTGCGGCTAGCAAGTGTTCTAAAATGCATTTTCGGTCCATCAAAACGCAGAGGGGCCCGCCGATCGAAGGACAACATAGAGAACGCGTAACGAAAGCGGGATGACGAGGCAGCCAGGCTCGTGCCGTCATGGGCTAAAGCCGGCGGGAGACAAACGTCTGTGGCCGTATTCGAAGGGTAAATTATAATGAGGGACCGAATCTGCCGAACTTCAGATTCGGCAAAGTTCGGCACATGCCGAACTTTTGAAGGAAAGTTCGGCAAAGATTCGGCAAAATTCGACAAATGTCTGCGCACGCGCGAGAACGCGACGGGGCCATGGATTGCAAATGGACGCCGTGCGGTCGTGCGGTTACCATCGTACAGTGTAGTACAACCAGCGGTTACGGCGAGGTGTGGAGTAGGCGACACGGTAACTGTGCGTTTGTGAGCCTTTGCGAGTGTGGTTCTCTTCAATATTTTCTGCCTCAAGAACAGAAGATCAACCAGTAATTTACGCAGTCCACTGCGCAAGTGACAAATGATGCGGTACATTCTGGATAACGTGATTTTCATTTGACCTTTCCAGTGATGCAACGAGGTAGTTGAAGCATTGACTGACAATTACTTTAAAGCACTCCTCGCAATTATAACAATCCTGTTTTCGGCTCACAAGTAGTTTGTGCCAAAACAAAATAATATTGCTTTTAATTAGCGTTATTTCGCGGTTTTCATGTATCTGCATAAAACTAAACACAGAACTATCATGCTCGACGTTGCACATCCGACATTCCTAACTCTTCCCATCTTCCTAAACGTCCGTGTGTGTCCTAACATCAGAAACCGGCATTTTAAAGGTTAAAAACGAGACGTTGCGAATATGGGACGCACACTTTCATGCAAAGCTGACGTCAAGTGACTCAAATCGAAAAACATGCATATTTACAATAATATTGTTATCTCTTCTGGTGAAGGCTCAGCAACCGTTGCATTCGTTTTCGCGCACGAAACGGTGACTCCCAGAGAAAGTAAGAACGCAGTGTTATTGCCTTTATTTTAACAATGTACACACACTTGCAGGCTTGCGCTGATGAGGCCTCAAGACCGAAACTCTCGTAGCGTGATTCGTGACTGCGGCCGCTACTACCCAACCTCGTTGTCACGCCACTTCTGCAAGAAGTCACTGTAAAATTGCCAGTAAACACACAAAAACGACACCGATACAATTATCTTGAAGAATATCACCTTATTTAGTAATAACTGTGTCAATATGCATTACATGTTGCATTTAAGTTAAGAAAAAACAACATAAAACCTTTTTTCGCTAGAAAAAACTAAATATCAACGTTAAGTCTGGTAACAATGTATTTTTGCCGAATCTTTGCCGAATCTTTAGAAAAGTTCGGCAAAAGTTCGGCTTTGCCGAATCCCAAGATTCGGCGCCGAATTTTCGATTCGGCAAAAGTTCGGCCCATCACTGGCAAATAAGAGCACTGGGGTGACTCAAGGATCAATTTGCACGCCGTGCAGTTAAAGTTGTACACATTATAACAGTCATGCTATTTATTTCTGGCATTCAGTATGGTCACCGCTTTCGGTTTTGTTTACTCGTTGTGCTCACAAACAAAGCACTTGTGATTATAAGAATAGCGATCGCATGGTTGCGCGTCTGCCGTTCTCGTACCGGTGTCACGGTGGTCGCGGTAACGGGCGTCGTTCCGTCTGGTGTCATCAGCGACATCCAACGCCCTCCTCAAAGTCGTCCACCAACAATCGGCCTCCCGCGCAGTCCACCTACGTCCGTGCAGTACTTACTAAAAGACAAGGCCTGCGCTGCTCTCTCCCGAACGTCATCATTAGTGGACCGCACGCATCGCCGCCTAGCTCGCGTCAGCATTGCCGCCAGTGCGTCTTGCAGCGTGTCACAGCAAGCGCGACGCTAGCACGCGGCGCCGTCAAGACATACGCGTCTGCCGCTTTGCGGCGAGATTCAGTGTTTTCCGCTTAGGGCGGATCGGGGATCCACTAACGATGACGTCATGCGCAGGCCGTTTTCTTCCGGGTAGTATTGGTCCGTGTCGTTGCTCGCGACCGTCCTTTGTTTCCGAGCCCCCTTTGTGTTGTGGCATAATGGCGTTAAACTCCACGCGCTCTGTTGCGACCTGAAATCTAGCAGCCGCATTCGCGCATCAAACCGAGGACGAGTATCACTGCCGCGGCGTCGCATTTCCACGTCGCTCTGCCGCGTTCGTACCCAGTGTTTACGTTAGCTGCAGCCGTACGTTGAGGTTAGGAAGGTAAGACCCGATGCATCAGTAGGAGCACCATGGGTTATGCCATGGGTTCCACCAGGGCTGGAAAGTAACGAACCTATTAGGTTAATGTAAATATGACCATGGACAACTTTCTTCGGCATTTTCATCGAGAGGAGGAGGGCGCGTGCGCAGCTTTATTATCGGCGTTCAGTGCACACACACCGTACCTTTGGCTGCATAACCACAGAAAGTTATTCGCACAGTATACTAGATATCATTTCTGTAAATATGTCAATAGCTTTCTTACATCTTCAGAGTAGCTTAAAACGTGGTTCAATTGCACTTCTCGAATCTGTGTTGACAGGTACGTGAATTCGAGTTGATTTTGTCAAAGTATTGGTAACTGTGACTAGATTTTCACGTCAGACTCCGGGTCTAACGACGAGAGAGAGCCTTGAATTGAAGTGTAACCGATCGGATGCGTGCAAAAATAATATCTGTTAGAAAAAGGCATCGGCAGACCCCCATAGGAGATGCTCGGTGGCTGCGTAACCCCGAAGCACTCGCTAGTCTTTCGTAGCTTCATATCTATAATCTACAATCTTTATTTTTTTTTTCGGGTGCCCAAAAATTGCCAAGAGGCCTTTCTTAGGTACACTAACTCGTACAATAGAAACTCTTAAACAATAATCCTACTCATTAAAAAATAAATAAGCATATACTACTGACGCACCATGAGGTTACCAGAAGTTCGTCCAACTGACAGCGATGTAGACAGGGGTGGGGTGATGTCAACCTGAGGTGCAACAATGCTGTTGTATAATGTCTGTAAACGACAAAGAGGTGACGCACGGCATGGTCAACAAATATCAAACCAGGTGAACTGTCTCGTTGCGCAGAAGAGACATGAAAATTGATTTTACTAATAAGCCATGAAGAATCAATGGCACCATTATTGATCTTACGCATGAATACCAAGTCACGAAAAGTATTTCTGTGGGATACGAAGCTTCAGCGAAAATCTAGTTAGTGAGCGTTCAAAGACATAATGCACGACGTCGTCCAATGCATCTCTAATAAACATTTCGAACAAATCTTTTTTACTACGTTCTATGATCAAAGCATGAGTTACAGATATTTATTTTATAACACAGAAGCAAGCTCAAGCCTTGAAACCCCTCAAAAATTAAAAAATATGTATCAAACAATGGGCTTTTTCAAATGCTTGGTCAAGCGCGATACAACTCTAGAACTTTCATTGCAGAGCCGACAACAAAAGAGACATGATTTTGAAAGTTAATTCGCAGTCCAATGACACACCAAGATCACTTAGTTTTGACAGTCGTTCAATCGGTTTTACCTCAAGATGATAAGTGTTATTAATGATCGCACGGCGTCTGCGCAAAGATATCACTTTTGTTTTTAAAGGATTAAGGAATAACTAACTTAGTTTACATTCCTGTGCTATTTTAGACACATCATGTTGTTTCAAATCACATTCTATAGGGCAATGAACACTCTTGAACAACTTGGTGTCGTCAGCAAATAAAAGCAGTTCAACGTTTTTTTTACGCATTACGCTATATCATTTATACAAATTGAAATTAAATATGCTGATCGCCAGGCTAACAGTCGTGATTTGGACTGTAATACATGCAGCCTTTTTCTTAAATGTCTGTATTGATCGTTTGTCGTTCTCGATTATGTTGGGTCACCAATATATGTGCTCAGATCCACGTTACATTTAGAGCATATCTAAATCGAGATTTGATTTTCGGCTTAAAAATTATTTAAGCTTGATTATGCTGACAAAAACTGGTAAGTACAGAGCGTGTGATAGGTCTTACACATTTCGGCGTTCGTCTGCGGGGCCCCTGTGGTAAAGGCTATTCCTGCTGCTTCCGCCATTTCTTACGTTCTTCATAAGTTCGCCTCTCTCTTCTCCCACCGTGGTCAAGAAGAGATAGGCGTCTGAACTGCACCACCCCACTCGTTACAAAGCACGTAAGCCGAACATTCGCTCCTATTTCTGGCAACCGCCGAGAGTTGTAACAGCATGGCGTGCGCCCAAACGCTTCTAAGGCACAGCCTTCCCTATACTGACAAAGCCTGGCAGATCGCCAAGTGAAGCGGCCCGCCGAAATTGAAAAAGTAGAGCCGGCAGACAACGGATGAGGAGGAGAGTCATGTGACGGGCGCCCCGCTGCGGTGGGACGCCGAAACACACTTCTCCCAAGCGATGCAATGTCCGCTCGTGCTCCTCGCGTTCCTCCAGGCTATCGCGTCTTTTCTCCTCGGGTTTGAAAACCATGTTTAGAGTCCTCGCCGCGCTACAAAAGCTTTGCGCTGACGTCCAGGTTCCCTGACAAATGCTTTGTGCTACCAGATCCTTGCGCTCCCAATTTGCGACCGGGCACTCTATGGCCTCCGTCGTCGAACTGCCAGGCGAGTACAGAGGAGGCTATGTCTAAGGCCACGAGGCGCGCGACCGCGCTTGGGTGCGCGTCCTTTGAACGCAGTGTGAAGGGGTCCCCTTTTCGCGTTGGGAGCGAGACGCCGTCCAGAGCCAGTCCCTCGCTTGCTAAGTCGGTGAAAGACATCCCGCCGGGGGACTGGAGTGTTTTTATATGCTTCCCTATGGGCGTAACTTCTTTGGTGTCGGTTTTCGTTACCGCAAACATTACAACCAAAATGTTACAGATCTCCACAAAAATCGGAGGATAGAATACATTCTCAGCGATATCCTCCAATCGTGACTAGCTAGCGCTGTTTTAAAGTTTGTAGCACCTCTATAGTAGTCACGAGAGCTAACCGAAGAATTCGAAACTAAAGAAGCGACTTGAAGCGACTCGACCCTGTGTTATTCACGAGCGCGAAGCAAGCGGGGTGACTATCTCGTCGGGAGTAACAAGCGGAAGTGACATGAAAAGATATATAGGTCTCGCAAGCGCGTACTTAGACACCACTGCGTGAATGGGGATTTTATCAAGTAAAAAGTAAAAATTAAATATCTATTAGCACAGATAAAATGATATAACAAGAAACTAATTGTCAGGAAAAAAGGGGGAAAAAAGAAGAAAACAAGGAAGCAGCATTACCAGCGACATACGCAAATATGCAAGCGCCCGTAAATGCGGGCTCTCTTGTCGTCCAGCGCCTTGCTGAGATCGCTTCACCACTATCTCTCGACCTCTGAACATGTTTATTCCACAATATTTGCTGCTACGATTATTTCTGGATGTGTCCCCCAGGGTTCCAAGGCAGTAAGATGCTTCATTAGCTCTGGCGGTCAGCGGCGACAGGAGTTGGCCACGGCGCCGAGCCGCTAGTCACCCGCTAGACAACGGCTAAGCTAGCCGTACCCCCAAACTAATATTTTTCAGTCGCCTTCTAGTCGCTCGGGGCGACTAAGTCCTAGATATGGTTTATGAATACCGAGTGTTTACAAGTGCGATTACCACCTGCCATGTGATCATTTTAATCGATGACATCGTCAGCGGTTACACAGGCGCTAGTCATCGTCTGGTGAATACGGCTGGATGTGTGAAAACAACCAACATCTATTAGGGATTTCGAACGCAGCGTTATACTTCAGCTGCCAGGGGCTAATAATAAAATGTGTTACTTTCAGGAGTCACAACTACGGGCTCCAACATAGGGGTGTGTCACGCACACCGCTAGTTCACCGAGGCGCATGACGCGGACTCGTAGACGCAAACAATGAACTCCAGTCGTGACGCCATCTTCCGTGTCTGCTTGCAAACCGACATTTGCTCGATGCTATCTCGCCAATTAGAGCTCAGCGACACAGTTGCCATTTTCGTGGGACTCACCCTGCCTTCAAAAACTTGTCATGTCATTTATGATATAACAGAGCCCAGACACAAACTGACAACAGCTTGGGGACACTATTTTATGTTTGAAACACACGCAGCTGCAAATCTCTCGATTTCTCAATGTGTGGGGACCGAGAAGCCGTCAAGTTGTTTCATAGATTTGTCTCCTGGCCTTCCCTTCATAGATCTGACGAGATAATAAAAGTCATATATTGTATTCTTGTCCGTGCACGGTCACAACAATCTCCCACTCTAACGACGTCAATGGGCAACAAAGTGGAGGATAAACGTCAAGACGAGTTAGAGCGTTATTTATTTTATGACTTTAATCATGACTTAAATTATGTTTACGATTTAATTCAATTGAATTGAATTCAATTTTATTTTCCAACACAGTGTTAACTTACTTCGGTTTTACTACGATGAATTAAATCGAGCCTTTCCCGCAAAAATAGTCCCAAAATATTTTCAACTTATATTTGCTTATCATTTGACGCTTTCCATGTGCATTGGTTTTGTATTTATAAATCAAATATTTATCAATAAAGAAAGATATCTGGCTGAGCACGAGCAAAAGGTTTTCCGAGCAAATCGAACAGCTGTATTGTCTTTCTATCCTCCACTTGTTTGTCAGAAAGAAAAAAGTACGCGTATGTGCATTTTACAATATAAATAGAATCTCCCTTTCAGTGCTTTCAGTGATTGAGCAGGCTAAGAAATATCTGCCACGTAAAACAGAAAAAAAAGAAGCATGTTTTTTTAAATAATGTGACGATGCATTTGATTCAAACCGAACAAATTTTATTTAAATAAAATAAATTTGATTTATTTACTTTCTTTAATAAAACAATCACGATTTTTTTTTTTTACGCTGCTGGGTTACTGGGTTTCTTTCTCATATCGGTCAGTCGGTGCCGACTGTCTGGCTGGACCCGCCAAATTTCTGTTAGTGTAGGCACGCATTTCCGACCTCGGTGCCCTAAGCGCGAGCTGTCCGAGCTGCGTGGCCGCCGGTCTTGGAATACGCCAACCTCGCGCCATCTCCCTTATCGAGGCCGGTGGCGGCCGACGCAGACCGACCATTAGGTCCGTGCAATCGATGCTGCTCTTCATTAAGTAGACGACTATCGATTGAGCCAGTTATGTCGGCTGCCTGGGCTTCTCGTATCTTTTTTTTGTTATTTCGGATTGGTGCCGGTTAAGAGTTTCTTCTAACGCAAACCACGGCTGGTCGGGGACCATCTTAAGCTGCCATCTTAAGAGGGGAAGGGAAGTCCAGATTATTTTCGCGCCGCAGCCTATGATATTTTGGCCGATATGAAGGTCCAAGAAGCAATCTCGGAAGGAGAATCATGATCAGCCACGACCCGCGTTTCTCACTGAGCTGTCGGAGACTGTATACACCTTTTTCGTTTAGCCTCGCACCCAGCCACGTTATCTCCATATTCGGTATGCGTTCCGAAAAAAGAGCAAGAGATTACAGCCCTGGAGAAGTAAATAAGTATAGAAGGGTCATAACAGGAACGACTGACGGTTGCAATTAGAATGTTAACAGGTCCTACTTTCGAGGCGAGAAGAAAGCGATGTTTTCACGCATACCGGAAGTTCCAGAATTAAAGATGGCGGCACCCACGTAGAAAAGGTGTATACAGGCGGCCCTCGTCACACCGCTGTGGTGGCGCTGCTGTCGGCACAGTGCGTACGCAGACGTTCTCAGGGGTTTCTGCGCAGTGCCCATACCCGGTGTGGACAAGCGCTGACTCGTTGGTACACGGCTTGTCGGTCTATACAAATCACCGTCAAAGCTGGTCGGAGCCTCCTGAAGAAGTGGCAGCCGAGTTTTCGTAGGGAGCCTGCACCGGTAGAGCGACAAACATTGAACACTGCTCATAGACGTTTCACACAAACACACGCCTTAATGAGGAAGCTTTCTTTGTTTTATTTTTTTCTGCGTCCCGGTATGGTCACAAAATAAAATGTTGGCGAACGAGCGGAAGAGGACTCCTCAAATGACGAGAAAGTTGTTTAATTTACGAACAAAAAGTTAGGGCGCAAACGAGCTGGTGGAGGTTTAACAAACTTTAAGTCAAAACCCCGAGACTGGGAAAAGACGAGGGTCAACACACAGTCTCAAACACAGCTGAATTTTATTTCGTAGAAATTCGTGTTTTATGTAGAATTTCAATGCCCTCCCCCCCCCCCAAACCAAAAGAAAAAGAAGAAAGAAAGAAAGAAAGTGAGTGCAATCTTTCCATGAATGCATAAGAACTCAAAAGACTTGGCACAAAGCCGAAACAAGTCACTTATTTCTGCTTTGTGTTAAGTCCTTTGAGTTCTTTGGAGTTTGTGTAAGGATTGTTCTCACTTTATTTCTTTTTTCTTTGGTTAGGGTTGGGGGGGGGTGGTAGCGAAACCCTATAAAACACTAACTTTCGTGAAATAAAATTCAGCTGCATGTGTTTGAGACTTTGTGTGTTGTCTTTCGTCTTTTCCCCAGTCTCGGGGGTTTGAATTAAATTTTATTTAATTTCTTTCCTTAGTGGAGCAAAACTCAGTATTTTCGCTCTAGTTAGAGGCCCTAAAACCTATGCTCCTTTTACCCTTAAGCTGAGACTTCAGCCAATGCTACAACCGTCAAAGCACGAGGTCGCAACTTTGAAACCTTTTTTTAGATGCGGAGCATCTCTTGCTCGGGTCTATGTCCCGCGGCGTCGGCGTCGTAGTCCGCAGTCACACTACGCACGCGCAACTCTCCTCCTTCCCTCTCTCCAACAGCTGCGCGTTACTCTCTCCGCTCTCTCTCTCTACCAGCTGCGTGCACTGCGCGTGCGTTCGCTTCTCCTCACACCGCGCGCGCACGCGCAACTCTCCTCCTCTAGTCTCCTCTCCTTCAAGTGTGAAAAAAAAAATAAACGGCGAGCGGCGAGCGTTCCAAGTTTCTCTGCCGCGAGCCGCGACGAAGGCTCGCGTAGGGGGTGGGCAGTCGGTGGCGCCATCTCTCGACGTCAGCACGCAACTGACTCTTTCCTCGGAACCAACACGATGCTCCGCATCACCCCATGGTTCCCCTCGGGAAGATGGTGTAATTTTTTTTTCAGAAAGAGCTCTCGCGCTAGAAGAGTCCGTCTCAAGGTCAAAAGCGCGGGCTAGCTCGCGTTTGTAGCTTTCATTTAGTCTCAGCTTAAAGGCTGAACTCCATGGGACGAATATGCTGCGAACAACCGACGAATTTTGCCCGGCGGCTTTTGCTCTGCGCGTGAAATCAACACAGTGGCTGCTACGTCGCGCGCAAAGCGAGCGTGCTGTCGGGCGGCGTTCGCCAGTTATTCGTCACATAATTCGTTCCATGGAGTTCAGCCTTAAGGGCGAACGAAGCATAGATTATACGCGGGTAATAAAATAAAAACAAAAACAAATTATTGTGACCAGAGACACAAACGAATAGCAGAGAGAGATCGTGACGATATACACCATAAATTCGGGTAAAACGAAAACGGAAACAAGAGAGTAGTAGTAGTTAAATATTTACTAGCAGATGCACAGCGTTACCAAGCTTTGTTAATATGTGTTACTGTACCCCTGTCAGACGGTCAACTCAAATGCCATTTAGGCCAAAGGCCTTCGAGATTCTCAAAGGTCATTCAAGCTTTCGGGTGTCAGACGTGTCGGAGAACGTCTCGAATGCCATTTAGGAGATGTTTATTGCAATTGTAGTTTTCGATTTGTTAGAGACAGCGGTCACTCATTTATCAAAATAAATGGCTCAATAAAACAAAATTGCTGATTTATTGCCATTTATTTGTGTAAACAGTATTATGGGTCGTGTTTATATAAATTTTTTTTAACAAATACACGTATTGTTTTTGCTAGCGAAGCGACTTTGCTAGGTTCGGCTGGTATGAGCCGCTCTAAAGGCAACAATGATGTTCCCGCGCGAAAACTGAGCTCTCCATTGTTCCTCGCGCTGCCGTGATTCCTCGTCTGCTCGCTCAGGGCGGTTCCTCGTCTGCCCAGTCTGCTGTGCTTCCCGTAGTGTCAACCACGTGTCAACAATGGAACATTCAGAACCGCCAGAGACTCAGGTCGCTTTACTTTTATGCATGCACGCGCAGCAGCAAAGCTCTTTGGCTGCCATCCGAGCTGCCGTGTCATCGGCAAAAAGTGAGGCCGATCGCTTGGAGGGCCAAATGCTGGCAAATAATTTCGTGCTCGCGACAACAGCGGTGGACTGCCTCACAGTGCATCGGCAGGTGCAGTCCTTCGTTAGGCACGAGCGATGGTTCGAAGACACCCTGCCCAACATGCCGGAGTACTTTTTCAAGCAGGCGTTCCGTGTAAGGCCAGCTACATTTCGCTACCTTGTTGATGTGTGCCGGCCTTACATGGAGCGACAAGTCACCTGCATGCGGGAGACGATCGCGATGGAGAAGCGGGTGGGAGTGGCCCTTTTTAAACTGTGCTCCACGGCCGAGGACAGGACGGTGGCCACCTTGTTCGGTATCGGCCGATCGACCGTGAACGAACTGTACCGGGAGTTTTGCGAGACGATCGTGGCTGTCCTCGAGCCCGAATGGGTCAAACTGATGACCCCAAAGGAGCTGCCGGAACACATCCGTGAGTTCCAAGCTGCGTTGGAGTTTCCGCAAGGAGTTGGAGCGCTGGATGGGTGCCACTTCGCGGTGTCACCACCACAAGAAAATGCAAGCGACTACCACAATTACAAGGGCTGGTATGTAGTGGTGGTGGCCTGTTTGTGTTTAACGTTCCCTAGGTTACCCAGCATCTAGCGCTGGTGCTGTCATTGGCTAGTTAAGGGTTTACCCCAAAAGCTCTCTTGAACCCTATGTCTGTATGCAAATTGTTGTGTGTGTGTTTATACAGCCGGAAGTTAGTCTGCCTCAGTGGGCGTCTGGTGTCTCAGCTGTAGATGAGCAATTTAGCCAGTGCGGTACAATCGCTAGCCTGGGGTCTTTAACAAGCACCACGCAGTAGTGATACATGACCGCACACCGGTATGATGCTCGTCCAGATCGAAACAAGCAGAAATGGGGATTGAACCCAGGATCCCTAGGTTCTGCAGCACGAGCTTTCGCTCCACATGCTCCGAGCGGGTGTGCGCTAGCCCTCTCGGCCACTGATCCCCCCCAGGGGGCTATGTTCGACAAATGTTTCGTTTCTCCTAAAAAGAAACGGTGACAATATAGCGTCTTATTGGTTAGAGGCTCAAATAACAAAAATTCCCTCTTTTGTCATTTGAGCCTCTAGCCAATCAGACGCGATATCGTCAGTTCCGTCACTTCCGTTTCTTTTTAGGAGAAACGGAACATCTGTCGAACATAGCCCCCAGGTCTCTGTTGTTTTGCTGTATTCTGCAAGAGTCGTTTACCACAAAAAAATTCAAGGGTGCATCGAAAGATGTTTTGCATCTTTCTGATAGCACCAGAAACAAAATATTATCCGTAGAAACTTGTCTCTTGACAGCGAGTCTGTTGTACACAGTGTCCCTGTTCCTGGCATAATTGGGGCACTCAGTACTGATGTCTTGAAGTACAGTTTCTGCCGTCGGACAGGTATACTCTGGGCTCAGTCGTTTTCTTATCTGGTTCTAGTGGGGTTCGTAAATTGTCCTAGGCCGTCAAATAGGGTCTTGTCTTTCTCCGTCCTACTCGGTTGCAAGCGTGTGAACAGGCCTTTACTTGCATGTTATTGGAAAGACATTCCATTGAAGCTTTGCAGACATCCACGAGATGGTTCTTGGTTATCGTTGTATTCAGTTTAAATGATGTTTTCTTGCATTATCCTACGAAATATTGGTGTTGGTGAAGTTCCACTTCATTCCACTTCATGTTTAAGCAAAGAGATGAGCTCCAGACATTGGTTTCTGTACCCGTTTAACATTTGTGATATCAGCATATAGAAGATCTCCGTGCCAAACAGCCAGACGAAGACATTTGAAAGTGTTGGGATTTTCATCATTAAATCTGCCTGCATGCAATGCTCCTTTTTCAGGTATAGCATCATTCTGCTGGCTCTGGTGGACCACCGCTACAGGTTCCGCTACGTCAACGTGGGAGCACCAGGGCGATGCCATGACGCGCACGTTTTCCGCAGGTCGGAGCTTGCAAAGGTCTTGGAAGGACCATTGTTTCAAGCTCCGCTTGTCACTGTGAATGGAGCTGTTGTGCCACCACTGATCTTGTGCGATCAGGCCTTCCCTCTCACATCAAACCTCCTCAAGCCCTATCCGCGCAAGGGCTTAAAGGAAAGGTCTCCAGAGGCTAGCTTCAACAAGCAGCTCTCGGGAGCACGAAGGATAGTAGAGAACGCCTTTGGCAGAGTGAAGGCACGTTTTCGCTGCATAATGAAAAGAATGGAGTGCCACGTAGACAATGCCAGGGTCATCATCCGAGCCTGCTGTGTGCTCAACAACATCTGCGAGCACTTCAATGATGGGGTTGAGCCACAGTGGGTCACCGAGGTGCAGCTCTATGACCGTATGTTTTTACAACCTCTCTGTAGAACGGATGTTGCCGCTGGAAATGGACAGGACGTGAGGGCAGCCGTAGCAGCTTACCTCCATAGGCGGAGCACGCCACAACACGCAACGTGATCCAGTGATGACACCACATGTACAAGTGGCAGGAAGGAATCGATGGAAGACAATCCAACTTCCAAACGAAATGTGAAGCCAACTCACCGCACTAGCCCTGTGCATGCCCACACCTTTTGGTGAGGCTAGCTGGCCTTCCTGTTTGTTCGGAAGTTGCATTGTTTACCGTCAGTCCCTCCCTGCCACCTGCATATGTGCTGGTCTGTTTACCGGTATGTACGTGCAGCATTACTATGTCCAGGTCTCATACTTTGCTCATACATACAGTAATTCAGCTACCCAACATATTGGGAGAACAGGACTTTTAATGTAAACCTTTTTTTGTAATAGCTTCTCCACTTAATATTTATGACTGTTTCAAGGAACTTCCATATCATATTTGAATTTCCTTAAATGGGTACAAATGATTTTTCTGACATTGACTTTCTGTGGCGGTAACTTAATTTATGAGCTTGAAGAGTCCCAAAAATTCAAGGATTACAATCATGCACATTCTATTTTCATATTAAAAGCTTGATCCAAAATTGTAACACACCCCTTTATCTGAGATATTTCAGAAGAGTGAAATTGATAAGGGGCAAGCGAATGCACGTGGCTGACCAACATAGTGATTTTTAATTAAATGCAGATCAGACTCTCTTCAAAATTAATGACAATAATGATCAGAGCTCCGCACATTGAGTGCTTTTATTGATAGCGAAAAGCTAGACCGCAAGAGATTATATCTGCATGCATTTCTCCCATACTGAGACTCGTCATTGGTTTTGTACTCTGGTTATGGAAATATTCATCAATTGACATCTATTAAACAATATAACACTGAAAAATACTTCAAAAAGCTTCGTTAAGCTTAGCTCTTTTTTTTTTAGGGTTGTTTTTTTTGGTTTGTTAGAGCTTGAGGAGGATTGGTGGCCGAGCGGGCTAACGCACACGAGCTCCGAGCACGTGGAGCGAAAGCTCACGCTGCTGAATTCAGGGATCCTGGGTTCAATCCCCACCCCTGCCTGTTTCGATGTGGATGAGCGTCCTACTGGTGTGCGGTTGTGTATCACTACTGCGTGATGAATTTTAAAGACCCCAGGCTAGCGGTTGTACTACACTGGCTAAATTTCTCATCTACAGCTGGGAGACAACTTGCCCCTTGAGGTACACTAAGTTCTAGGCTGTATAAGCATTCACACACCCCAATTTTTTTGTCGTTAGAGCTTTTAACCTAAAGAGAAAAGAACCCTGCATTTTATTTTTATTATTCTCCCTGCTGAAGAAAAAAGTTGCTTTGCTTCAAACAATTATGAACACAATACTCAGAACTTGCGCTTTCAGTTTATCGACATTTATCTCGGGCTTTTGCTTCAGTTCAAGCACAGGGTCAATGGTGGCACAGCAGTGTTTTCGAGGGAAACAATCCTTCCAGAACCTTGGTACATGTGTTCGTACTTGTGGATGTTGCTTGATATACGAGGGGCGTTCATAAAGTTCATATTATCGGCACAAAAAATTAAATAAAGCAGAACAAAACAGGCATCAACATGAGCGCGCGTCCCTCTAGTTTCCGCACAGTATAAACATTGCATGCTATAGTAGCTCGGAACGCCGCCAGGGGGTCGAAACAAAAATGGCCCCGCCCGTCGGTGCCAAGCCCATGCAGTGATCCGTTTTTTTCATTTGAAGGGAAGCAATGCCAAGGATATTCATTCCATTTTGGGAGCGTTGTTCGGGAACAACGCCCCAGTTTATGACACTTTGGTTAAATGACACAGACGCTTCTAGTGTGGCCAAATGAGAGGAAAGAATTTCAAGGACGGCGACCAAGTGATTGCTGAAGTGGAGTGATTCCTGAACACTCAAGACGAGGAGTTCTATAACAATGGCCTCCGGCATGTGGTGCATCGCTGGAAAAAGTGGGTAACTTTCGGTGGCGAACATGTAGAAAAAGTCTCAACTCCTACTCGAGTTTGATTGCTGAATCTCTATTCCTTCGTGACAATAATACGAACTTTATGAACGCCCCTCGTAGTTATTCTATTATGGTTGCCATGTGAAAAAAAATACCAAGTTTTTTTTTTACAATGTTCATAAGGTGCACGAAGGAGTTCTTACTAAAATCCCTGAATTAGAAACGTAACATCATCTCCCTCTTCTCTCCTGCCGCGTTTGATTGGATTAGCTCCTAAGAACACCCTCCAGGAGAGCCTCAACGTTGCTCTTTTGCGTGCCGTGATTGGCGCCATAAGCTCCTGGCATCCGCTGCACTCTGAAGCCTACGTACTGCATCGTCCGTTGTCATGTGCTCTTTTCAAATTTGTTTGTGCTTGAAACATGTTTTGATATTGTAACAATGACTAACCACAAACTCCCATAAAGTATCTCAATGCACCATGTAAAGGGTGAAAATTTGTAAATGTCCGCAAGGAGTCGACTTTTTTTGTTGCAGCTCCCAAGGTAAAAACGAGTATAGGAGAAAAAAAAAGTTTCCTGAGTGTAGTTTTAAGCGTTGTAGTAAACTTTTAAATGCTTTGATGTAATGATGTAATCAATTCTTTTGCTATGTCGTGGAACATTTCAGCTGCAGGCTTGGAAAGATGTTTTCAACAATTGGATGGAACATGCCTTAACGGGCTTGTGTGTGGCTTGTTCTTTTTAATTTTTCTCTGTCCAGTTTATGCAGCATGCCTGTTCATTGTATTTCACATTGTATGATTACTATTTTGCCGATGGTTGCCACACTCTTATTTACCGTCCACCTTCGGAATGTGGACCTGTGTATCTTTGGATGCCAGCTGTGGTTAATAAATGCCCATTGTTGCTGTCATACTTTTGTAATGTCATGCAAGCACCATGTGTTCTAAACATGTTATTTGTGGTTTGAAGATGATGTTGCTTTCCTGGTAAACAAGATAATTTGTCAGCAAAGAACAGAAACAACAAAAAAAGCAGCACCAGTTTTTTGAAGCTACGGCTTCCGCTCTAGCTTGATTTATTGAAGAAGGCCATCATGGCATTCGCAAGCTTTTCTTGCACGGCGAGTGCTTTTTCTTGAATCTTGAGCTCCTGCTCCCGCAGACTGAACTCGCGGCCCCGAGCCGTTTCCAAACTTAAACGGAGCAGCTTCTGCTCCTCAATTACCGCCTTCGCGAGGGTGGCAGAGGGGTGCGGGGTCTTTTCCTTTTTGCCGACTCTGGCACCTGCGGCAACATGATAGGTGTGCCATTACTGGCACCACCAGCCTTCCTTCCGCGGCCAGCAGGGTTGCTGCTGCCAGCGTTGTGGCCGCTCCTAGAGTTGCTGCTGCTCGCACCAGGCAGCTTGCTGGTACTCGCACCAGGCAGCTCGCTGGTACTCGCACCAGGCAGCTCGCTGGTACTCGCACCAGGCAGCTCCTGGGACGTCTCGTCGGATGTGTCGTCCCTCATGTCGTCCGACGGGACATCCTCTGCCTGTGTTTCGGAAAGCAGCTGATAGGATAAATTTTGTTAGAAACCAGAAACACAGTAATCTCTCGTACCTTGAACACTGCAGCGAGTTGCGAGTCGGCGCTCTGTCCTGTCCGTCGCTTCTTTTTGCACTGTTTTATCTCATTATGTTTAACAACTACCGATTAGCCCAACCCTCAACCTTATTATTCCTTCTGTTAGGTGCATGGCAAGTGTCATTTGTACATAGTCTTTCGCTGAAACTGGTTTCGCTTTCTACCTACTGTGTGTATACACCAACTCATGTTTACAAACAAACCGGAGTGCCCCTAGCGGATGCCACCGGCGCCGCGCATGCGCGATAGGGGTGTGGGCAAGAAGCTCGCAGTCGCCCATAAACACACCATTGAAATGCGATGTTGTCGGCGTCAGCGTGAGTCCCCCTGCCCTTTTTTGCTTTCGAATTGTTGGTTCTACGTCTTCCTGGCGATGTCTGACTACTTGAGCGGCGTCAGCGAAATTACCGAGGCTCGTTACACCGCAAAACTTCGCGTGAATAATGCGACATGTGGCGATTCATTCCGCGTGGATGCCGCAGAATGTATGCTAAAGCCTGATTCGCATGATGAGATTTCGCTCAAAATTTTCAGTCGCGACGCCGCTCGGGCTGAAAAAGCGCGAACCGTAGCTGAGATGGTCGACGTCGATACTGAAGCTCGCAAGCAGAATCGGACCAACTGAATTAGGCATAACAAGTCAGTGATGGTCACTGGTAACAATGATCAACATCTCCTTGTATCTACTGTTTACATCGAGCCTGCTTACCAACCTTCAAATTTAAGTTTTTGAGGCCTGCACTTACTTCTTATCGCAAGTACCGGGCCAACATTTGGTCTACGGGCCGGCGTCGTCTAAGAGAGCAGACGACAAGCAGAAACGTTTGAAAGAGCAGACGACAGTTCGAACAATCAGGCGGCCGTTCGAACTTGAAGACGCACAGAACGTAGTCCGCAGGTGGTCCGCACAACTTGACGGTTTTCTGGCGTTCATGTTGGAACAAAACAAATAAATCTGATGACCACAAGTATCCGTGAATTCAACCCAAAGTGCTTCCCGCCCAAGCAATCGTTGTCCGACGGCGTCTGCTTTTCTCTTTTCACGGCACATATCCAGATTCTCGGACCAACCGAGCACGTGCAAACTGACCTTCAAACCTTTCTCGACACTTTTGGTACGGCCCCAGTCGCGGCGTTTTCACGAGAAGGCAGGTTTTTGTCTGGTTCCTTTTAAAACAACGCAGGAATACACGTCTGGCATGGGGACTTCTGCCCACAGCCCTAGACCGGAAGTGCGACCGACGCGCCACCACCGCGCCGTGACGTCACAGAGATGAGTTCATGTATAGGGTGGTTTCACGTGATATCATTTCAATTCAAAATCTCGCCGACATCCATCTTGGTGTGCAGCCGTTCTATGCTTTTTCAATGGGCACAGGCAATGAAGGCCATATGTTTTCTCCTTGCTCTACTTCCCTAGCATTTTGATCAACCGCACTTGCCGTATTTCTCAGCAACATAAAGAAGCAAAGGCCAGCATCCAATTTTAAATATTACCAGCCTTTATTCAGAGTTAATACATGCTGGCAAGTTAACAGATGACCAAAATGGTTCCCGTAGACGTGCCCAAGGCTTCTACGATGTGGATAAAAACAGAGTAAGCGTGGGTTTACACGACTCAAGAGATATCCCTGATCGTGCTTCCCGAGTTTCGTCACTGAAGAAGCCACTTGCCACGATTCTGAGGCTCACCAGAACGGAAATAGACACTAGCTCACGTAAAACAATAAGACAAACGGCCGAAAGTGTACACCAATCTGCTCGAAACCTACGTGCCCAAGTGTACCAATCCGTTCGAAAATTATGAACCAGAAGTGAAACACAGTTTCGTTAAATTGCCCTATTCGCGTCTCCAAGCACATGCTCTCGAGCCCTCATTTGACAAATTTAGGCTTTATTCGCCAAGCAACCAGGAATCTTGAAGCAAAAGAAAAAATTAGCGCAAGACTGTCACTGGGCTGGTTAGAATTTGGAACACTTGGTGCAATATGCCCAGTTGGAGTTGCAGATAGTCCTTCCTGCACTGTGATCATTGTCCAGACAAGTCCCCTTTTTATGTCCAAACATGACTTAGCAGGAGACAACTTCATTGCAGCATGTGATGTGTGTCTGTATAAGCCCAAATGCCCATTTAGGCATGCACAAGGATTCCCTTGTAGTTTGATGATTGCATGAATGAGGCACTGACTCCACTGGTGGATGGGACGTTTTCTCAACCAAGTTTACTGCACATCATCTCAATAAATCATCCCTAATTGGGAATTCTTGTAAGCCTCCGAAGAACCGCGACATAGTTTTGTCATGTTTTGCCAAACATATGAGAGCAGGAATGAAAAACTAATCTCTCGGCAGTTTGGTTGATGGCTGGCATGAAGAACTTTATTTTCTCTCTCACCACTGCATCATAGGCTGTTGAGATTAAAGGTTGTTTTGTCCTCATAGAACACGAAATTACAAGCGGACAGATTCATGAAGAGTGTTCTAGCTTACGACATCTGCACTGAAGTTTGTAATTTGTTGCTGAGAGTGAGATTTTCTGTAAAGGAAATTACGAATGCATACACAAATGTGGAGATTAGGAATGTTGTTAGTACTCTTTAAGTGAAACGTTAGTGCAGCATGTACTGCCTACCTCCACCACAGCTGGTGTCATCTCGTCCGCACAGAAGCTCTCGTCCACGAGAGTGTTGTCGTTTGCGGGCAGGGATCCCAAGAACCGGTGTATATCCCAATAGAACGGCCAGTCCACTCCTCCTGCTCCGGTTGTGCTGGCCATCCGCAGGTGCTTCCTAATAATATAGCAAGCTCAATAAAATGTATAATGTAGGCAAACATGTTTGCAAAGGCAACCTCCAGTTCAAGGCTGGGCAATTTTACAAAGCTAGTGACCACTCCAAAGTCTGCCAAGTTTTTGGGTAAGCGAAGGACAAAAGACCTTTGCATAAGCGAAGGTGTCTTTTGTCACTTGTGATTTAAAGTCATAAGCACTGCCATCCTGTCATGAGCTGGTTCTTGCAACCACCCAAAAGGCAGCATTCATTACTGCAATCGAGTTTCTAGGTGCTGAGGATCTGCTACTCCAACAATTTCCATCTGCTGCGACAAGGGCAGCAAACAAGCAAGACATTCAGACAGACAAGAGGGAAACATTTAAAATACTTGAGAGCTTGCTTAGAAACAAGAATACAAGATTGTTGAGGCTCTGAACAGTGACTAAGGACTTCGAACTCAGTGATGGAAACACCCAAGCGTAATGAGTCCCCCTCCATTGTCTTTTCTTGAGTAGTGCTTTGTGTGTTATTGCCAAGAGTCTCAACTAGTTTGTGTACTTCAGGAACTGGAGGATTCGACTTCGGGAAGCTGCACAAGCCACTCCGCTGAGTTTTGCGCACAACTACTTCAGATGTGGTTCAGAATCTTACGGTGGAACAAGCAAATCTTTTGTCGCTAGCCACAGATGATCACAACGTTTAAAGGCTCATGTTGCCAAGAAATCTTTTTGGGGTGCAGTCATCCACTCGGCCTGTGTTTGCCCAGCCCTGTTCAAAAGTAATGCCCCATATGGTTCTCAATACCACCCATGACACAATCTCTCCAATACATATTTTTAAACATTTCACGTGTTCAGAAAGGAAAGCAAACATTTATAGTGACAGGTTTCAGCTAACTTCTTATCCTGATGTTTCGAGTAACAATTATGATTTTGTTCCCCAGCAATCGCTTATGCCATTTCCAAACAAAGCATTTTTGTTCCTCAGCAATCGCTTGTATCATTTCCAAACAAAGCATGGTCGCCGGTTCCGTACTTCGTTAAAGGAAGACGTTTTCAATTTAAGCTTGTTTTCGATCTCACCGCCCACGGGGCCAAACTCGGAGCAGACGACCCACTTTTTTTTTTCTCCTGGGTTAGCAGACGTTTTGTTTTAATTACTCATACCAGACGATCTCCCCCTCTTCCCTCGCGTCTGCAGACAATATTCTGCTACGATATTTTAGCTCCATGAGTGCGAGCCGGCTGAGATCAAAATTAACTGTTGCGCTGTACATTGTTAAAAATCAAAAGAGGCTGAGAGCTTGCTCTCATCGTTGATCAAATCCGACCCTAGAGCCAGAGGCAAATATTAAAGCTACATGTTTGCGATAATATCCCTCCCAAAGCTCTTACACCTGATTTCGGGTATTGGTACACCATAATATCGGAGAAAAGAGGGTTCATGAATATTGCTTACCGGTAGACGCTCGTGAGATTTTCGATCTTGTTGTGCACTTGGCCCTTGGACTTGTTGTGCCCAATAGACTTCATCGCCTCCGACATTTCCGCGTAAATGCCCCCATTCCTTTTTTGGCGCCGGAGGTCGCACAACCTATCCTCCCAAAGGCCGATCAACGCCCAAATCTCGGAGACGGACCACTGGACTCGCGGGGCCTTCGGCGACGGCTCCGTCATCGTTCAACAAAATACAAACTAAATACGAACTATCAAAAAAGAGGAATTAAAACTTACTACTTAGGAATACAAAAGAACACTGCAAAATGAAAGTTAAGTTATAAAACGAAAGCACAAGCGAAGGAGAACGAAGAACACAAAAACAAGATGAAGAGCGAAGAGATAAGGAGAGCGGTGAGCACAATGGCGAGTACGACGAACAGAAAGGAGCAGAGGACATGATTGCTGCGACCGCGAGTATATATAGATATGTATGTAAAAAAAGGAGGCTAAAGTATTTTAAAGTAAGCAGACAGCTTCGTGAATTGTTTTAAAATTTATTATAACTGATGAATTCCTAAGTACGACTATCTATTTTTTATTATTTTCGTAGTCATCCGTGATCGCTGTCGACGAGAGTAGGCAGTTGAGGAGTTAACGGAGTTGTTGAAACTCCGTTGATCGTAAATGTCATTCAGCCCGAATGACATTTGACTTGCGCGTCTGACACCGCCTAAATGACATTTGAGTTAAAGGACCTTTACCCCAAAGGCCTTCAAGACGCCCGTCTGACAGGGGTATTACTGTATTTTGTTTCAGCTTCAGTCCGCACGCAGCCGACGTTACGAGGTAATGGGACCACTTAAAGCAGCGTCAAAAGCGCATCTCACTGGGCCTTCTTTGTTTATGTTTGGTTCAGCGATGATAGAACACCAACAGAAACATGACGAACACCGTGATGGTTCCCTTCTGACGCTGCAGGTCTCATTGGTGCCATCAGCTCGTAGGGTTGGCGCCGTCTAAACTTAATGTGCGACGAAGTATAGTGAGAATATACAATATGAGCTTGGGAAGATGAGAGAACGCTTCGCACTAAAGCACTGTTCGATTAACGTGCGTGGGGTTGGAGCATATCGTCGTACATCCGGGCAATCAATGTCACTCAAAAACGGACGATGCGAATTAGACAAAAAAAGGGCGGAATGTGGCTGGCATGTGAGCAGTGTTGGCGGTTACGCGTTACAAGTAACGACTTTACTGGTAACGTGTTACTTTTCCCGGTAACGTTGTAACGTACTCGTTACATTTCCAAAAAGGGTAACGGGTAACGTACTTGCGTTACTTGTTTCGAGTAACGTGTAACGTATTTACGTTAATCGTTACTTATTGGGGAATTGTAGTAGACCGTTTCCGCAGCCCGCTAAGCACCCGGATAGCGCTCCGTAATCCCCCGCAAGACCCCGAACTATGCAGATAAGGCTGGCGGCGGGCATGCGCAGGTGCGGCGTTTTCTTTGGGGATACCGTAGCGGAGGAGAAAAACGGTCTACTACAATTCCCTATTCTTCCCAAAACTTCAAGAAATTACGCTTCAACTTTTTTGTGTTTTTGCTTGCTTTTTTTTTGCGAGTATTTAGGTGGAACCGTCAGAAAGATAACGTAATTATGCTCGGTTCCTGAATGGCGATAATGTTTCTTAAAATGTGGCGCTTAAGCATACCTGTAACGTCAAAATTGTAAAATGTGTGAATTCATAATCTAAGAAAAGTAACGTGCGGTACTTTCTAACGATAACTCGTTCCTTTTTATCTTGAGGTAACGTCGGTCGGTAACGCGTTCCTTTTATATGCAAGCAACGAATAACGTATCTCGCTACAGGAATGAGCTGAGCTAGTTGGTTATTATGCACCACGGGTGGAACCAGCTGAACAAGGAAGGAAGGAGAGACGGCCAAAACAACCTACCGCTGGACTAACAACTATTTTAATCAATCGTCCCTCTCTTCTACTAGCTCTTATGTGTATCTCTTTGCTTCTGACTTTTTTTTTTTTGAATCGTGTTTTCTCCTTTTTCTATTTATACTAAGCAGAAAGGGCACCCTGTAGAAAGTGCTTTTCTTGAGGTTGCAGAGTTATCGAGTCGGAGCTTACACAGTTTTCTTCTTCTATAGCCAAAGCCTCCAACATCTCTTTTGCAAGCTGGTTTTTATGGTGCCCTATTACGCGTGCTTGCTCAAGCTTTGATATGTATTCGCAAGTTCGACAATGGGCAGCGAAGTGTCCTGGTCCTGCGAGGTTTTTAAGGTTTGCTACATGTTTCTCCTTCCTTCCTTGTTCAGCTGCACCCGAAACGTATTTGGCTACTTTTTTCCCGTAAAGCCTAGAACGCTGCATGTGAGTTCGTGGTCCGGACTATACTGCGCACACATCGCATTTTACATCTACTTGTCGATGACAACGGTGCTTTCTATTGAAATCATGTCCACAATCAGGCAATGATGTTGTCGCTTTTGAATTGCATTTTTCTTGTTGTGATATGCGATTCAAATTGCAAACAAGTCATGCCATGTGTTCGTGTGAACTGGATATTTATCACGTACACAAATCTAAAAAAAAAGCAAGCCCCCCCGCCCCCCCCCCGCCAAAAAAAAAAAGGTCGACGTAATGTGTAAAAAGGATTAGGACAAAAAAAGTTTAAGATTTTTGTTCAATGTTTCATGAGCTGCTTTTTTTATTTTATCGTCATTGGTCCGTAAAATGTTCTTAAAAACACAAAAATAAAATACTAGTTTCAAGCGTTTGCATTAGCAAGAAAGAGATATTCGGTTGGTGTGAAAGATATTGATTTATTTGAGTGCGCCGTGAAATGTTTCTAATGAGTAAGACACTTATCCCGAACTCTTAATTTCTTAATGGAAAGCTGTTTTTTTTTAAGAGAGCCCCCTCAGAGTGTTAAACATAACGAAAAAAATATAACTTGCGAGGTTATAAGGTTTTAGTTTTTATTTATATTCGTGCTTTAAATGCGACATCCACTTAGAGCTGCGGTGTGATTTAAAGGGGCAAATTGCTCCTCGATTTCGCTCAATATTCTTTTAAACGAACCCTCCTCCCCCCCCCCCCCCCCGCCATTTCTTACAAAGACACGGGAGAAGACTGAACAACGCCACCCTCCTCAGCGCCGTGCCTGCCGGTCCAGTGTTCTATCGACGGCACGTTTCACCCAGAGCCACTAAATGAGCTGCGCTTAGAGTATCAGCACTCCGTTCCCCGACATTGTTGTGGGCGCCGCAATTTTGGCTCGTATGCAGAGCAGACGCAACTGCCGATCGTCATGATTTGAAACTGCGACTTCCTCAGCATTAGATTCGGTGTTGGTCATGTAATATTGTTTTGCTCTTTCGCGAACTGTTTAAACATTTGTGGAGGGCGCAAAAGCTTTTCCTGTGATTTCAGATAAAGCTTCAGATAACTGGCAACCATGATTTTAAGCCACAATATGGCCAAGTGTCGTTACTCTGAAGCGCAGCTTATTTAGTGGCACTAGTTTCACCCATGCTTATCAGAGTCACGCTCCTTGGTCAACATTGTGTAGAGCACATATAGCTCACGCCGGACGTCATTAGAGATGGAAGATTTTCGTTGCTTCCTTTATTGAAGGCGTGCTCGAACTCCAATAAACGTCGACGAATTAAATGTTTTCTAGCGCAAGTCGACTGGCGAGTGCTCAACTCATGTCCGTGTGCCCCACTCGGTGTTTGGCCGTCACATGCCGTTTGGAGCCGGGCGAATCACAGCAAAATTCTGAAAAGCTTGCTGAAGGTGAGTAAAGAAAGAGCCGATGGGCGCTTAGGAATCTTGAAGCTGAAAGCTGTACTTTCTGCTAGTTATCTTGCCTCCAATTAGCGGTACGCAGCTATTCACGTTCAAACCCAATATAATTGCATGATCTGTTTCAATCGTAGGCACTGATACCGACATCTGAGGAAAATAGAGCTGCTTTCAAGCTTTCGCTCTCTATTACAAGTACGTTTAACATCTACAGAAGTGTCTAGGATACCGTCTCCTACACTACAGCCTCATGTATTTTAAATGAGTAAATTTGAAGTTACTTACGAGCTGTACTGAACAGGGCAGCACGGACAATCTCCAGCGTTCGCGTCTGCTTGTTACTGCGCGTTATCGACAGTAACGCCACCTGGGAGAAGAAGCAGAGGAGCGACGCCCTTCGTCCGCATGTGATACATGACGGTGTCTGGCAAGACCAGTTTTCGCTTTTAAGTTCTAGCCGAAAGATATGAATCTTATCCTTCTAATCCCCTTTGTTAGCGCCTCATTCAGCTCGAGCCCGAGCTTCCGCGTCAACCCTATTCTTGCGGCGCTCGGCCGGGCCGCGGGAGTGCCGGGGGCCCGTGCGGCGAGGCACCCCAGACGCCGATCAGGCGGAGCACGCCAGGAGCGGCGATAAATCCGGCCGCTGCCGTTGGCCGTCGAGGGACCCGCACCAATTAGATTGATTGGGGCCCCGGATTAAAATGAGAGGGAAGAGACGCCACTGCCGCTCTTGCCGCGCCGTCGCCTCCCTCAGGGCGGGCGTGGCGCGGCGCGGCCTCAGCGCGCGTCCATTGTCGCCGCCGCTGCTCTTGGTTTTCATTCGCCCGATTAAAGGCGCCATTGTTCGCATAGCGCGGGCCGACTGGGCGCCGCAGAGATAAGCTCCGCGTCTCCTATTGTGGCCTTCTCGCGTATCCGGGCGCCTCTAACCGACGAGGACAGCACAGACTGCGCGTAACATGTTAATTCAGCTAATGCTTGCGTAACGTGTTGCTGGTATGAAATAAATAGGCAACGATTTGGGCTCTTTTCCGTGAAGAGAAACGCGTAGCAACTTCGTCGCTTTTTGGACTAGCGTCGATCAACAGTTTTTGGTTACTTTTATAATGAAAGCACCAATCCGGCAGTTCCTAGGCACTGGCAGGATGAAAATTCCAGGGCGACTCTTTGGAGCGTCAGGCCTCCAGCACGCGCCATTGCCCTCCACCGCGAATTGGTGAAAGAGCGTGCGGCCGTTCTTTGCCTCGGAAGCGAGACCTGCATCGCGGGTCACCTTGTTTTTAATAACGCAGGCCATACTTTCGTTGACAAAATGTACATTTGTATGGACCACGTTTTTTTATAATATTTCCCGGTAGTACCATTGTTTTTGGCGGAGATTTTAATTACCCTGGTGTAGAATGGAGGCAGGGCATTGATCTTGCCTCTTGTGTGGTTGGTGCAGAAGTGTCGAATTTTATTAACCTGGTGCATAGCTTTGGTCTCACTCAAATTGTAAACGAACCCACAAGAATTTTTGTTCTGGACCTTGTTTTCACCTCGAGTGCGGATGATGTGCGGTCAGTTCATATTCTTGACAAGATCAGCGATCATAACACAGTTTTTGTTGAAATGTATCTGCCATTATGAAATAGAAAGATAAGTCCTAAACTAATCAATATATAAGCAAGATTAACGGATTCGCCCTAAACGAGGCTTCTGAGCAGTTTGCTTCAAAACACGAACACCATTTAATGAAAGATCTGTGGAGTTGAACTGGAAACGACTAAAATAGGAGTTTAAGCAGTTGAAGTCTCGATTTGTACCTCGAATTCTGTTAAAAACGAATGCTGCTCAACCCTGGTTTACGAATACACCCAGAAAACTAAAATATAAAAGAAGCATCTCTTTGCCAACGCAAAAAAAAAAAAAAAAAAACCTTGTATCTGATATGCCTAAGTACTTGAACTGTTTTAAGAAATTCAAGCATAGCATAAAAAATGCGAAGAACAAATACTTCAAGCAAGACTTGCTAAATGTATTGTTAACCAATCCTGGGAAATTTTAGAAAAAAACTATTTCCAAGGAAAGATGACTTACCCTAAGCTGAGCAACTATCTTAACGAAGTATTAACAAACCTAGAACCAGCTACCGTATTTAAGAACTATTTTTCGTCCGCGTTCATCGTAGAAGACTTACCAGTACGCTTCAATCCGATCTGTGAACTACTTGACATATATTGCGAACCTGTATGTCTTTGACCGGAATGGTATCCTGAAGGCAGTCGAAAACTGCTCCTGCAGCTCAACCACTGGCGACAACAATATTTGCCCCAAACTTCTAAAAATAACAAAGCACATATGATCTTACCTTTCCCGTCGACTATTTGAGCAATCACTTGACTCGGCTATCCTTCCAGAGTACTGGAGGTTCAGGAGAGTTTTACCAATTTTTAAATCCGGAAACAAGCAGCTAGAACTATTCGAATTATAGACCTATATCGCGGACAAGTGTGCGATGCAAAATTTCTGAACAAGTCGTCCACTCCCACGTTATTAACTATTTGTAAGAAAATAAACTAATATGTAACAACCAACATGGTTTCCGGTCGGGATATTCATGCGAAACCCAGCTTTTTTTAGTTTATAACCGATTCGCACAACACCTTTCATTCGTCCTAACCCACTGATGCCATCTTCATCGTCCGCGTCGGCGTCGCCGTCGGCGTAACCGCGCGAAACACGGCCGTCGGGACGTTTCGCATATTGTGACGTTTCCCATATAGCGAAACGTCGCCGTCGGTGTCGGCGTCGGCGTCGGCGAAACCGCGCGTAAACGTCGCCGTCCGGACGTTTCGCATAATGTGACACTTCCCCTAAAGCGAAACGTCGCCGTCAGCGTCGTCGTAACCGCGCGTTGCATTATGGAACGTTTCCCATAATGCGGCGCGCGGATTGCACCGACGCCGACGGGACGTTTCGCATAATGTGACGTTTCCCATAATGCGACAGTGACGTTTCCCATAGTGCAACGCGCGGGGATGGAAGAGGAGGAGGAGGGAGGAGGAGGGAGGTTGAGGAGGGAGGAGTGAAGGAGGATGATGGGGGAGAGGAGGAGAAGGGGAGGATAAGGAAGGATGAGGAAAAAGAGGAGGGGAGATGCCGGCTACCCATTGTGCAGGCAAGTGATATCACCACTCATAAATCACAGGGAGGCACGTATGAAAACGTAGTGTACTTGTTGACCAAGTGGCCATCTACATGAGTACGGGTCTGTGCCTGTACCCATCGATCTCTGTGGCACGTCAGGCGAAGTTGGTGAACTTTGTGCCGCCAAGGTCGACAGCGGCTTGCTCGTCGTAGCTCTGTATCTCTCGCATATACGGCACTCACCGAACATTTCGTTCAAGACGTAGAAGAACTTCATACCAGTCATGTAGGAAAACATACCATTGGCTCCCGAGGGACGTGCACTCGCTGTTCTGCTGTGCGATCTCGGGGGAGCACGCTCTAGACTAATGCTGAGAAATCAAAACGCCGAGCAGTCTACGACGGAGCCGACAGCAAGTAGGATGACATCGAGAGTATGACGTGCTTCGTCAAAGTGTTGACTTTAGCGCTGCCTCGTTCTCCCGCCTTGATCCTGCTGTCCTGTTTCCTGGCACCGGCAGAACTTAGACAGGTGGAACTTCCAGATGTGAGAGCTACATTTCCTTTTTCCGGACAAGTGGTGAGCGATTTTTTCGTTACGAGACTCGTAGTCCTGAAATCCGGGCCAACTTGGGAAGCCGTGGTGGCCCGTGGTCTGCCGCCGATGACTGAGTGTAGCAGGCGAAAAGTCCTCGCGCTCTGTCCGCGCCTCCATCGCGACATTCGCCGGTGTTTGAACGCTCTTTGAGCACCGGCCACTCCATCGCTTATCACCCGGGTAAGATATGCATCATATGCGCAGTCACAATGCTGTGGGCGCGTGGGTGGGATATTTCCTAGGAGAGATATGCTGTGGGTGCGCGAGCTAGCTCTGTTAATAATTAGTAATGGACCCTTTTCTGAAGTGCGCGCCATCTAGTAGCCGCTGCGTGAATGATCCTTGTCCACTATTCTTTGGGCATACTCTGTAGCATGTATTTGGACACGAGGGCGTGTCAGCGTTCGGCGTGTGCTCGGCTCAGCTCGTTTTGAAAACAAGTGCTGCATTCGGCGAGGACTCGGATCCAGTCGCATCCTTCGTCACAAAGAAATGGCGGCCGCCAGTGTTGCTCGGTGGGGTTTTCGAAAAGGACTATCGAAAATTCCAACGTAGTCCACTTTCTAAATGTTTAAAAAGCACCAGCACGCTCAAAGTAGTACAACTAGCTGAGTGTCTCGAACACGGACTTGTACTGATCCTAGAACTTTGCAGCTGCAACCTGGGCATTTGTCAGACGACAGCTGAAGCCTCACGCTGGGGCGAGTCCACGAATTTCTATTCCACGGCCAATAAGGCGGCGGCATCAGCCGACGCCGAAGATCCAATCGCAAAACAAGAGCCTCACCGCCCTTCTTAAGATCTCAGTTTTGTGTAGGTGGGCTTTTTACTTTTCTCCCGAATCTCTCCAGGCTGTGCTAGGGCACACAATAAACTCTGCCATTGTGCGAGCATTTACGTCGTAATAGTGAGAGAGGGAGAGGGATCGAGAGATAGGTAAAAAGAGAAGATCGTTTCCTCGGCTTCGCAGTTGAAACGCTAAGCCCGCTAGTGTTCGTCAGCACAGTTCTTCCCTTCCCACTCTCAGGAGGCACTTTAAATGAAAAACGAGACATTGGACGACAAAAAAAAGGTAATTGTATCCTTTTAAGAGCAAACGTGACTGAGTTGGACTCCAAGCTGAAAGAACGGTGGTCACACTGTATACACAGACGACGGGTCAGTGCACTCGCTGAATTTATTTAAAGAAGAAAAAAAAGGTTAACTGGGAGTAAGGGATGCGTCCGAGTAGGGGAAAACGAAAAGTTTCATTGTGGCGAGGCAGAAAGAAACAACAAAGTAAAAACGAAGCCCTACACGGTCGACTACCGTTCGGCACTCGAGACAGATAATGCGCCGAACTTTAGAAAGACGGCTTCATGAATGGGTTGAAAGCGCGCTGGAGAAGTTTCTTTTAGGAGTAGGGCTGTATCCGATAGAGGCAACTTCTAAGTCACACGCTTCAAACCTAAATAAGTAAAAAAAAAACTTAAAAAACTGTGATGAACAAGTAACGAAGGGGTCCACGTAGAAAGCGTACCAGGCCTAAGCAAGAAAAAGAACGTCTTTCGATTGCTCGCTTTTTGCTTTGTTTTAAAGAGGAGGGATTAAAGTCTGCTTCCGGGAAAGATATGTTCTGACCCGCACGTGTATCTCCAAAACGTAACTAAGTACATTTAGTTGTTATTTGTTTGAAAAGATGAACTATCGTCACTGACAGCCTAAAGAAGCGCGGGGTGTCGTGAGTGGAAGACACCTTACTGTTGCCCCGCGAAGCCAATAAGCTTGCCGCATTTGCCGACAAAGAAGGACGAAGCACGAATCACAAAAGCAAGAAGCTACGTGGATATAACAAGACGATTCTTAAAAGGGATTGTCCGGTAATGATTTTGTGTTGCAGAGAACAATTAAATTATATTATCATCGCTTTTAAGAATATCATCCGCACAATATTCGGATTTTTGTTCACTCCCCCCGGGCAAATAATGCCAACTTTGAGACAGGGCCCAGCTGCTCAAACAGCCCAGGGCGCCTTCATGTGCGCTTTGCTTAGGTGGTGGCATCTGGCCATTTTGTCCCACACTCATTTTTATTTTTTGTTGAGAAGCGCGCGAACGAGCGCGTCCTTGCACGTGTTTGTGGTGCTGACTGTGCTATGGCGACATTTTGTTTTCGTCGATTTCTTTGTATTTTCCTCGTGAGCGCGTGCTGTCGGCATCGGATGCCATGGAAGGGTGGCATCACCCTATACAGAAGGACATAGAGGCACCCTAGAATAGACCATTGTTTGTTCAGCACGCGGAGAATGCAGGATTGGTGTTCCACGCGCCACACGCGCACACCTTTCCTGTATAAAAGATTCGGCGAAGAAACGAAAGCATTGACGAACGCGCGTGCAAGATGCCATTTGTTTTAGGTGATGTGCTTTAGAAAATTTACTACTGCTGAGGCCAGCACGGGCGCCGCGGAACACCAATCCCTGCATTCTCCTTGATGTGCTTGGGTAAGACAGCATCGAATTGCCCTGCGAAACACAACGTTTTCGTTGGCAGCAGCGGAAGCTCTGACGTAGCTTTTGACCGCTGTGTCAGTAAAATAACTTTGCTCTAAAAAACGACAAAATGTAAAGTATCGGGGAAAACTCAATTTTTCGACAATAATCTTTGTACGCACTATGACCCATGTTGATCAAAACCAGGAATAAGTCGGCCATGACTCTGACGTAGTATAATGCCTGATGTGACGTCATGACACGACCAGCCACGCATACTTACGAAATTTGGCGTGAAGTTTCGTACTGATGTTCATAATTGATTTAACCATTATTGGAGCGTCTTTCAATAAAATAAATATCAGCATCTTACTATATGTTAGACTCTCCTACGTGACCAGCGCAAAAGCTTAGTAACTTTCAGATATCACTGGACATGAAGGTTTCAATGCGTCGTTCGATGACTCCGATAACGATACCCGATACTCTGCCTCCGCCTTTGCGCTTATATATGAAGTATCGTTATCAGGGGTATCGGAGGGATCAAAGAACGATCTCTCGCTCTCTATTAGAGTTTAATGAATCGTTCCGATGACTCCGATGTGATACCCGATACTCTGCGCCATACTGCTTACATATAGTATCGTTATCGGGGGTATCGGAGGGATCGAGCAATCTACTAAAACTTTCTCTACATAGAGAAGTTTTGTCAGAATCATTCCGGTAAATACGATAACGATACCCGATACTCTGCACTCACTCCGCCTTTTGCTTACATATATAGTATCGTTATCGGGAGTATCGGAAGGATCAGAGCAATCTACTAAACTCTCTATTAGAGAGGTTTTAGTGGAATCCATTCCGATGACTCAAATAACATTAATGCAATACTCTGCCTCCGCCTTTGCGCCCCATTATAGTATCATTATCAGGGGTATCGGAAGGATCGGAACGTCTACAAAACTCTCTAGTATCGTTATCCGGGGTATCGGGTATCCCAGACGATCTACAAACTCTCTAATACTGTAGGGATGCTGAACCAAACATTGCAATAGCACTGTAAGGAAAGGCTCGTTCACACAGACCCGTTTCCTTACGTTACGTTACGAAAACTCACCGGAAATCTGTGCTTCGTATTAAGCGTGGCTACCAATTCAAAGGAGATAACCTGGCACGCGACATTCGAGACAACGAATGTTTCGGTGACGACGAGCTAGTGACGGTGAGTTACCGTGGCAACCAAGGACACAAGGCTCGTCGTAACGTAACGTAAGAAGTTGATCTCAGGTTCAACCTCTCACACAGCACCGATTTCTTACGTTCCGTCTAAGTCACCGAAACATTCGTGTCTCGAATGTCGCGTGCCAGGCTATCTCCTTGAATTGGTGGCCACGCTTAATACGAAGCGCAGATTCCCCGGTGACTTGTCGTGACGTAACGTAAGAAAACGGGTCTGTGTGAACGAGCGCCGTATGCCCGCGACTGACAGAGCTTCACGAATAAGGCACACTTGCCCATCCTCCACACGCAAAGGGGCGGTGCAACGATATTCAATTGGAATGTTTTTCACTTTACACGAGCTTACTGGCACTAGTGGGACTCAAGGATACTCGCACGCAACGCCACTGACCAAGAAACTCCTTTGTTGCGCTGTAATTTCGAGGACAAAACCGAGCGTTTTCATTCAATCTCTCCTTCGCAAAACCCGATGACGTAACTGGGCGGTAGCAGTACCGCCCAGTGACGATATTTGAATGCGGCTCATAGATTGGACCCGAGCATTGCGTGGGCACTCGATTTGGGCTCGTGATAATCTATAGCTCGAGAAGCATTCGGGTATTGGCTCGTGTCCAATGGCTGCAATGACGAAAACAGCCGAACCATAACAATGTCTGGAACGCAGCGCGTGTCCTGTGCCTTGCCAACCCCAGCGCATGGCTATGATCAACATTGGCGGCATATAATCGGCTCCAGATCACGTGGCCGCTTGTTCTGGCTGCGAGTTGAGGGGGTGAACGTTGCTCGTTTTCCTTATATTTTTCTGCGACTTCGATTGCGTGTGGTGAAAAACGAACGGGTATTTCACAGGTCATTAACGTCAGGGATCCGTTCTAAGCGGTATTTGCGCAAAATACAAAAATCGTTGCATCGCCCCTTTAAGAGGACAGTGAAATGTAAGGGGTCCGGGCAAAATGAGAATAAACACAGGCTTTATGTCTCCACAGCGGGGTCTGGTGTAAAAGGCAGGCGATTAATTGGTCCAACAAGCACGTAGCTTTCACTCGTGGAGATGAAAAGCCTGTCCTTATTCTTCCTTTGCCCGGAGCACGTACATTTCACTGTCATTTTAAGCATGACGTGAATAGACCCGTTGCTCTCGGGCAGGGGGCGCGAGCGTGTCCGCAAGACGCGACCATGTTATGCTGGCAGCACCACGCAGGCGTCGCTGTAACATTCGATTTTGCACGTGCCACGTTCCAATGCAAGCCTCTGTCAGCATTTGTAGACGCGCGATAACAAAACGTATCAAAAAGAAACTAAATAAAAAAAATAATTATGCAGCTTGTGGCCTCAGCGTCCCATTAAACATTCCTTTCAGCTTTACTATTTTATTGCTTTCTTTCAAGGCTTCCGTGAGCCCGTATGCTTCACTTTACTTGATAGCGAAGCCGAAGCTACTTGCTAAAGCATGTTCTTCTGAACGATGCTCACACTGCACGAGCGCGCGTGCTTGGAAGGGACACTGAAAGCTCGGAGCTCGCTCTTGTAGCCTCTGCTACCTCTGCCACGGTGACACGTAGAGTGGAACGAAGTAGAAAAAACTGTAGTGGGGAAGCGTATTGACGCATGTTTGAAACGCGAGCCAAATATTCTATTTTGCTCGCCTGGAGCGCTGCTCAAAACTTGGAGAGCTACGGGCCTATTTCGTTGCGTGTGCAAGCGCAGACCGACGGCTGCTGGCTCGCGGAAAGATCGTGGGCCACATATTATGGACACTGATATGTTTGGTTCAGTATCCCTTTAAAGGGGTACGGAAACGAAGTGACGTGGCCACGAGCTTACTATTTCTCGCTTCAAAATCGCCCAGAGAGAAGCGCAATGCGTATCGCGCTCGTGACGTCAGGTGCTTCTGTACTGTCAAGTGCACTGTGGTGGCGAGCCTTCCCGTTTGGTAGCGTCCAGACGTGACAACCTCGCCTAGTTGTAATATCCAAGGACTGTACGCTCTATGGCCTATTCGCGACTCCAGCAAAACGGATGGCGGTACCTAGCCGGAAAATACTGAACTGTCCGGAACAGGTCCTTTCGCGATTTCTGCTCGTCTCTTGTGGCTTCCGTGATTACATGTTGTCGGTTGTTTGCACGATAGTACAGTTGTCCCGGTGAATCTGTCGGAACTGTAGTATCAGCTTGTTCCCAGGTTGCTCTACACTCAACCTACGCAACCGCGTGAACCACAAATTCTGAGTTGATCAACGTTCGTTCAACACCGTGGAAAGACAGTAGGCAGTCCTTTCATCGTTTCCTCTATAGAAGTCGAGTCTCTGGAAGCTCGCTTACTCCAGTGCATCGTCGCACGCTCGAAACGTGGAAGATAAAAAGCGGGGTAAACCAATTTGAGTCCAATGCTTGCTTGTTGATGTCGCAGCGTTGTCCGCTGAGCTGGCACACGGCACCGCACGACCTGTATTTGAACGCCATATTGCCGCCCGCAGAGCCGAGAAAGCAACGCTCGGTCACGGACTTCTAGAAGATTCGCGTTAATTCTCGCACCAGACGTAGCTTTCCCCTGCTTTCTTGTTCTCGAAAGTGCCAGTTCATCCCCGCCCCGAGCGCGCGACGTTCGAACCTTCTTTGCCGAACTTTCGAGAAAATGACGCACTGTAGATAAGTAGCTACCCGCGACCTTGTCGAGTCAGTCTCGCTTTCGCTCTCTATTACGCCGCCGAATCGCCGCCCGCTTTTCTGATGCCTTGACGCTCGTTCTTTATTTTTCGTTTGGCAAAAGTTCGCCAGTTAAACCTTTATTTTCAGTTCACTGTCCGTCTTCTCGTCACCTTCATTCGTGACAATATTTGTTCGATAGTGCCGCCCACTATAGGTCGCTAAAGTCGCGAACACATATAGCTTGCCCGTAGCGTTGTTCGCGGCCATGCCGGTATTTTATGGGCCCTGAGCGTTCGGTTCACCGTGTTCGTTTCACAAAGCAGAAGTAAGAGCTAGAGGGAATTAGTAATTATAAATAACTGTCAGTACCTAGCAACGGTAACCCCTGCAAGCTTTGTATACGGGGTCTGAAACAATCACGCTCGATCTAAAATGGGCCGTAAAAATCGACGCCTGCACGTAGCAATCTAAACTTTTCGTCAAAGGTGCATTTCACCAGTCAATCTTATCTTGTAAAATTACAAAGCGTAACTCTCTTTCTGCAAAACATTTGGCAATAAAACTTGCCAAATCAACGGCGAACAGCGACGCAGACGACAAAGACGCTTCTCCCGACGCTTCTACTGGCGTCAGGAGAAGCGTATGAAGGTCTAGCCGAGCAGTGAAAGAAAGCAGACGACACGCTGACGAAATCCGTCGACAGCAAAAGCGCCGTCGTTATGCAACCGCGTTTTTTTTTTACTTCAGGTTTCGCTTTTATTATCTGCATTTATTTTTAAACCAAAGGTACATTACGAAAAGATTATGCTCATTTTAGTAGACCACGGTCGTCGCGAGCAGTCTCAATAAGGAGGTAGCGCCATCTATCAATACGTGCGCCAAACGCGCCCCGCCACTCGACTCGGTCGTCTGCGTCGCCGTCCGCCGTTTACCTTGGCAAATGTTTTGGCCCTATTTTTTTTTTTTTTACAAAAAGGGAGCTTACGGTTTATATTTTTACAAAAAAAAAAAAAACCACTTTGTGAAGTAGTGTAAACGACTTATTTTTCGCGGGCTCAATATTTCGCGATTTAGGTAAACGCTGAAGTTTTGAAATAATTCGCGGGGTCTAGATTTTCGCGACGTGGTGGGATCTCAATATAGATTCCAATGTGTTCACATTTTACCGGAATTGTTCGCGGGACCTATTCTCGCGAAAATTAGGTCCTCGCGAAAATTAAATCGTTTACAGTATACCTTTGACGAAAAGTGTAGGTTGCTACGCGCAGGCGCCGATTTTTACGGCCGCTTTTAGATGAAGCCTGGTTATTTCAGAAATCCGATATAGAAGGTATTCATTGGGTGCCAAATTTGAGCGCGTTATTCACAGCGCATCCAGGGATGGAGATCGAGGGGGGGGAGGGCATGGTTGGCCTGCAAAAGGTGCCCGCATCCCCAGATCAAGCTCCTACCTATCGTCTGCTAAGGACGCCGATCTCGATGGCGTGGAATGCACGTTGCGGAAGCACTGTCGATTTATTCGCCAAGCTCCGCGATTCTGTTCAAGCCCGAGTTCCCTTTACATTTGCTCTGTACTTCCGTGAGTGGCGCTGGGGTGGGAGTCATTTAACGCCGCGACTACATTGGCCCCCCAACTAGCAGGTGGTATTGAGAAATCGTTTTATTTGTTTTAAAATTAGTTTTCGTGCGTTTCCGAGCGGAAGACTGGAGTTTCAAAGATGCTGACACAATGTGGCTTCTGCCTAAACAAGGAAATAAAAGCTAAAATTTCGTTTCTGTACCCTTTAAGCTCTCAGTGCCTCCACGTGCCTTTCACGTGACGTCTTCGCGCCATACTTGTGGTCGCTCCTATTTGTTCTGACCGAAAAAAAAAAGAATGAGATGATTCAAAATATACGCTGAAAAAGGTACGCGCTCACTAGCAAGGCCTCCACAATGGCTGCTGATGAGACATCGTTGCGAGCCATGTATAGGCACTTCACTAGCGAAAACCCGGACTTCCTCTAAGATTAAGGCGTTATTTTTCAACTTACATTTTCAGTAAGTGACACCGCGGGAGCCGATTTGAAGATACGAAATTCAGACATCTCCCGTGACTGCGGCTGCTGCTGCGGGCGCCTCTTGAAGCGAGGCTGCAAATTTAGGCCGTGAACCTTGGCGAAAACGCAACCGAGCAAACCTGTCTAATTCTGCTTATTTTTAAAGTTTGCGAGGGGCAAGTTTGCGGGAGAAGCGGAATGAATTTGATACCTGCAGCCGAGAACGCGGCCATGTAGCGCGCATGTTCGTCCTGGTTTTGCCGCACTGATGCATAAATGGCGGTCCGCACCTGAGCAAACATCATGGAGCTCGAGTGCCCGCATTACACACGAAAGGAGGCGTCGTTGCCAGCTTCGATGTCTGCAGCCTTCGTAGTACTACAGCGCCAAGCTTTTGTATTCGCTTAAAGAAGAAAGCGCGATTGCGGAAAACACTCCGTTAAAACTGTGGGATACAACATATGAGGTACCCTTGACAGATATAAACTGATGAAGAAGGTATCATAACACCGTACTCTGGTTAGAATAATTAGTGGGTAGACTGAAAGCCCTTTTTCTTTTTCTCACTGTACGAACGCGTTCAAACGCCGAATGCCGGCTTCTTGCGCAAGGCGTTCGCTTCCAAACAGTGAGAATAGAGACATAGGCAGCTAGCTTGGTGTTTACCCACCAAGCGTTCCAACCAGAGCTCAGTGTTATGACGTGTCCTCCTCTCTCAGTTCCTATCCGTATACGCATTTCTAGCACTTATTACATTGGCAAAAAATGCCGAGTTCATTTGGATGCGCACGCATGCGCGGTGTGTTTTATTGCGAAGAGCAGAGCTCCTGCACATCCTCAGAACACGTTCCACAGTCCAGTAAACAGTGATGGCAACGTGCAGAACGCGATTATTGCTATGGTCTATACTATGTACACAGAGCGAGGCCATTTCTTTTCCCCTCCATGTTTCACCGCGTCTCATAAGAATCTCTGAACTGTCAGCACGCTCCTTTAGTCCCAGCACCCTCTTCATGACGTCACACAAACGCTCCAGTGACCGAAGCATCGACCGAAAACTGCGTTGCAACCCGGCACTTTCTGGGGCCACCTATTTTTTCTTTTCGTTTTTCATCCGTAGCAAACTCGGAAACTTTGTAGCGGGGGTGCCTCCGGGCGGCGATATTTAATGCGGCGCAGCGAGCCAAAGTTTTTCCGCCGTGGTTCGATGACCAAATAACGAGAGCGTCGGAAGTGGCGGGCAAACGCGGCGTCGGAGTTTGCCAGTCGCGAGTTATTAGTGCCCGAAGTGGGGCCCGAATATTGGATTAGCCACCTGCTTCCAGATGGTTTTTCCTCGGCTCCGGCAGGGCCGGAAAATACTCGCCAGCCTCTTTTCCTCACCGCCTCGCGCCGCTTTCTTGACCCCAGGCTCGCGGTCCTAAAGCCTCAGAGTTATGCCAATACTCCCTAGAAGACAAGGCCTGAGCATGGCGTCATCGTCTGTGGCTTCCTTGCCCGCCCCAGGCGGTAAACACGCCGAAGCTCGACGGGAGTGGTCACAGAGCCTCCGTCTTGGCGTTGCCGCGTGCTAGTGTCGCACTCATTGTGAGCCGTTGCGAGACGCCCTGGCGGCGATGCTGACGCCAGATAGTCGGCGCTGCGTGGAAGAACTAGTGACGACGTTTGGGGGGACGGAGCCGCAGGCCTTGTCTTCTAAGGGTGTTGGTTTTTCGCGCGCTGGCCCACGCGCCGTCGAGGATGCGTGCTCCGGGAATTAACTTTCTGACGATAAAACTTGGAGTTTGGTATAAACGCGGCTTATCTCCTTAATTCCTATATAGTTCCGGTCTCCGCTCGAGGGTAATAGAGCGTGGTGTAACACGCATTATTTTTAAGTTCAAAAAGTGCGAGTTGCGCGTGAAGAAGGGGTCGCGGAAAACTACCCAGCTCATCACGGAGAAGATGAGCCGAAAGCACACAGTCGACGAGGCTCTGCGCATGGCGCCATTGTTAGATGGATGGATGAATTGATGGACGAGGCTGAACCGTTTGAATCGGCCGGCGGCTTGCGCTACCTAGCCCTGAGGGATTTTTTTTCTCCTAAAATTTATTTAACATAATATTATATATCCAGAGATACATTCTTCAAAGCTATATACCATCAGTACGACGGACGCGTGTCTATGCAACCGGGTTCACATCTTCCGCCCTACGGGTCACCCAGCAGGGAACAAGAAAATATTCATCCTTTTCTCCAACCATGCCACCAGTCAGATAATCTCTGCTTGGTTATTTCCACCTTCCCATGTCTATTTTTCTCTCACTATTCCTAAATCCCAGTACGTCTGTTAGATTAGTCGCCTCTTCAGCTACTACAGGGCGAGGACCCTTACAGTAATGTATCAAGTGCTCGGCCGTATCCTCCTCCCTCCACAACTTCATCACGCCGCATTTACTTCCTGATATCTAGCTCTATGTGTCTTAGTCCACAACACTCCTGTCCCTGTCTCAAACAACAAGGAGCTTTCCCTATAATTGTCGAAAATAGGTTCCTTAGTAATGCCCTTTTTAAACGATCTGTAAATTTTCAAGGCCGATTTAGTCTGCTGCCTGCTTCCCATGTTTCCCTCTCAGTCTCTTTAACTCTATTCTTAACCTTTATTTTCTTCTCCTCCTTCTAGTCTCCTTTCTTCATTTTGTATCGACGCTTCTCGTGTGTAAATAGTTAAGAACTCCTCGTACCCACCGTTCTGCATCAATTTCTTTCAGCCTATCCTCCAACTTTATCTTACTGCTGGCTTCCCTGCCCCCAAATAAGGACCATTCCATATCGCCTTGTACGCCTTGGTTCGGTGTTTTACCATGTGCTCCCAGAGCCAATCTACCTACTGCACGTTGCTTTATTTCTAGTCTTGTCTGGACGTCCAGTTTTGTGCACAAGACTGACATTTGCATATAGCAAAAGTCAGGTTCGGAACCATAAGTAATTTCCAGATCTCTCTCACCACCTCATACCTGTTATAGTTTCATAGTGCGGTCATTTTCAGTACAGCTGCGTATCTGTTGCCCTAACCAGTTAAACACTGTGCATGGTCACTGAGGTAAGCCTCGTTAAGCGATACTCCTAGATACTTAAATTGATTTACTTGGTCAACCTGTAGTTTTTGTATCTTTAGCTCTGAAATTCTGTAATCACTTAACACCATGACCGCTAATTTGTCACTACTGAATTCTAAGCCTAACCTGTGGCCCTCTGCGCCACATATATTCATTAGGAATGTTGGTCGACTCGACGACCGGCTGATATGTTTGTTTTTCTTCCACTGACCACGTATGATTTTCGTCAGGAAATAAATGCTTTTCTACTCAATTTATCTTCGTTATTTGCTCGATTTCGAGCGTATCATACCGCGGAGATATCAACTGCCGCGAATCGCAGCCTTCAACACATTTAACTGCTTGCATCATCACCATCACAGAGCAGCCGGGCAGCACTGCAAGTTGCAAACGGAAGCGGAAATTCGCCACCCGCGAGATCAAACCACGCGGTCGCCATGGTGATGCGCATGCGCAATGTGAAGCAATTCGTTGGAGCGCGTTGAACGACGCCGAAATATAAACATGGTTTGTAATTCCTTTCGCAGCGCAGCGCAGCGCGGCGTACCGGAGTGAACGGCGAACTTCGTTTCACGTTGTCGGACGTTAGGTTCGTCGACGTCGAACTATAAGCGCACCTTTAACCTGCAACGGTCTATAGCACGTCAAGTACGTACTCGCGGAGGCGGTGACGCGAGGCGCTCTGGAACCCATTAGTGATGATGTAGTCTTTATAAATTGATGAATAAACTTGACGAGTGAATACAGTGGGATAATGATTTCATTACTGTTATCAAAATAAAAGTCGAGGCCAAGTTTCTCTTTTATGAAAGGTGTCACTATTACAAGATATGTAAAGCGAAGGTTCAGGATACTCGTAAGATGAAGGACTCGGGAAACATTAAAACGAAAACCATGAATCACTGTATATCAACCCTACCGCAAAAAAAAAAATAAAAAGAAATAATAATAATTTTGTTGTTTTTAGGAAGGCTAGTGAACGATAAAAAAAGACTAGCATACTAATTTGATTTTAAAACTAAGTGAACGAAAGCGAAAAAAAAAACTAAATAGAGTAATTTATATACTCCACCTGTCCGTGTATTGGTAGTGTCTACAAACGATTGAAAGGGGGAAGATAAAAAGAGAAATGTGCATCCCCAAAGAAGTATGCAGTTCGCTTTTTCAAGGAGAGGAAGAGCTAGTCGTCATCTGTATTGCGTGTCTCGCAGCGTCGAACAAAAGCCGGCCGAACAACGGTCCTTATCCCCGGCGAAAGCGTGGCTCAATGGCAGCGGTCGCTCGTATTTCGAGCACGGTATCTGCAGTTCCTTACAAAAGGCTCGTATACATCAGCAGAGAGTTTACAGTTACCTCTCGGTCGCTCGAGCGGAGGTAATACATAACGAAAAGGCGGACGACAAGGAAACCCCATTGTAGGCTTCCGTTGCTTACTCCTTCCAATTTGATTCGCATGCCGTTCCGCTATTATTGTTACCAGTGTCGTTTGCCCAAGTAGTCGTCGATGGCGAGTGTGGGGTTCATTGTTCAGACAAGAAATAGTGTAAAAAAAAGAGGAAAAAAAGAAAGAGAGGGTGAGAAAGGAGAGAGGAGAGATACAGACAGAGACAAAGAAGGAAATACAAAGAGAAGGGGAGAGGGAGAGTGAGAGAACATAAGCGAAAAGAAGTCGATAGAAGGCAAAAATGTGTTGAAGTGAAGACACGAGCTTATAAAAAAGAAAACAACAACAACAGGGTTGTGTTTTTGCTATGCTTCGCTGCAAACGACGTCGAAATGCGGAAGAATGGCCCGTATTCTACGACTGCCATAGTTTGCCAGTTCAATTGCGCCGAATCCCGTAGCGAGTAACTGAGCACGATCTTTTGTCGGCTTGTTCCTTCACGACAGTGCTCCGCCGTAGCAGAATGAGCCCGCCTTTCTTCTCTTTTTGTATTCTAACATCATTCCTTCGCCTCTTGCGTCTCTTTGGTACATCGATCACGGTCACATGCTGCACGTCGCCGCCTTCTGTTCACACATCAGTCAGCTCCTTCCTGCGACGCGTCATGAAAACTGCGGCACATCTAGTGAACACCTCGTTCAGCGACACGCCTAAGCGCGCATTGAGGAAAGAAGGGTGGCACATGTACTACCTCATCTCTCCTGCGCCTGCGTTCCGATGCAACAACCGGAATGTTTCAGGGTGGGGATGGCTTATGCCCTAACCCCACTAGGGCGACAAACAAACGAACGACAGCAACAAGCTTCAAACGCATGCAGCATGCTCGCGATGGTACCTTTGGCAGGCGTTTAGTCGTTTGGTGCTCGCGAAGTAAGCACGAGCGATTGCAAGCCTGCCAAAGACACCCTCGCGTGCATAATGCTCGTGGTTGAGCATAGCCTCCTTTATTCTACAAAGCCTATCAAATCGCGAAAGACTCTGATTCGGGGCTTGTCGCTGTCGTTCGTTTCTGTTTGTCGCTCTAATGGAACTCGGGCATTAGAAATTATTTGAAAAACGTCCGGCATGACCGAGTGCATTAACGCATCGCAGCCCGCGGCCCGTGGAGTGAATGCTCGTGCTGCGGTACCTAGGGATCCTGTATTCACCACCCACGCTTCCTCATTTCAATGTAGATGCGCATCTTACCGGCGTGCGTTCGCGTATCACAGTTGCGGGTTGCACGTCAAAGACCCTGGGCTAGCAGTCGTACTGCACTGGCTAACCTTACAGCGTAGACCAGTCTGGCCATACAAGGCGGGCCAACCATAGAGTTATTACAATAAACGCTAGAGGCTCAGCTGGCGCTAGTGTGCTGTTGCATTTTGAAGCAGACAGCAAGCAGTCAGAAATTGACTTCCGGTAATGCATTTCTATGGAAAAAAGCGAGTGCATTTTCTTTTTGCGCTCGATTATAAGAGCAAATATGACGAATAATTTGTACGTACTAGGCACATTGGAACATTTCTCAGTCACGCAGACGAAATAACTAGTCAGTTACAGCATTTTTATTTGAAATTCGTGCCATGAAAAACGGTGTTAAAACCGCTTCCTACGTGTATTTATGTGCACTGTTGGACACTGTAAGCGCGAACACGGCGTCGACGCTTTCCAGCATGGGGGATATACGTGCCAAACGAACGAAGGACATGTGGAAAACCAAGAGAGACGGCAAGAACTACGCAGTAACACTAGATAAGTAACTCCTTGTGCACGCAGACGATCAAAATAAATTGAAAGCCACGTAAATAGTCAGATTTGCAATAAATAAATACTGCTTTATTCTTTCTGCTCATGAAGTGCGAAGATGGTTGTTCTGGGCGTTGTTCTGGTTTAAATCATCACCCGCACGCTCCAAATCTTTGCAAATAGGGGAGCCAGAGAGCAGGTGCCCGATAAAAACTGCCCGACATAGGAAAAAATAAAAAGACACACCTTTCGTAGCTCACGTGCTTTTTTTTTGCGTTTGAATGGTTTTTTAACCGATCGTAAAGATGCGCGACGGAGTCATTTTCATCAAATGACAGGACGGGCATATTAGCAATATATAAGCACCACCGAAATGCTAGCAAACCTTGAACACACTCTACATTCCTTTCGATCGTTAGTTTGCTTAGAATCGTCGCTCGTTTTCACATACCTTCCTTGAAACAGAGGTTTGGGCCTGAAATAGAGCGAAGTTTAACATCGTTCAGTGATAAAAAAAATGATGTAACTAAAACAATTACACTTTCACAATACCAATAAAGGTACATACTATCCGGTACAACCGGAATGACAAAAGTTTTCATGTTATTTTCCGGCGAAGAGACAAAATTCACGCGCGTTTCCCCATAGGAATACACATGGAGGCTGCAAATGTAGACTGCATGCTGTCTGCTTCAACTTGCAACCGGAAGTCCCGTAGACACTAGCGCCAGCTGAGCTTCTAGTGTTTATTGTAATAACTCTGTGGGGCCAACATTGCACTATCCAAACAACCACATCTAATTCGCTTTGCTAGCCCAAATGGCTTATAAAACATTTAAACTTTTTTTTTGCTGAAGATATCTGGATAGTTGCTGAGAAAGCAATTTGTGCAACAAAGAGTCATGAATATACATAATAATATTCGCCTATTTTCCAACAAAATACGATGAAGGAAACAGCGGGAAAAAAGCTGCTTCGTGCGGCTTGACAAGTCTTCGGCCCCTGCCCCCTAAACCCTTAACTTCTGCTAAAGCGTCATGTAATAGTGTTCTCGACAATTAGTCGGCTTACAGCCCATCTCTTATATACACCTCGGGGTTCTCTCGTTTCCCATACTGGATAGCGTCGCTTTCAGCAGCGTAGACTTTATTTTTAGCTGGACACGTTTTCAAAGCCTCTCGATTTTCCAAGCTTTCGCCATGGATCGCAGTGATATTTCTTTCCCAGCGCTCTGTGGGAAAACGGACGCATGGGCGTCTTCGAGTGAGGCACCAGAATTGATCAGGGTAAAGGTGAAAATCTTACTAGCAATCCGATTACGTATACTTACAGCCACCTCCACGTTACAGGTGCGCACCCTCCGAGCTGTTACAGGGCCCGGATAGGAAAGACAAGTTGGGTTCGAAGAAAGCCAGGCCAAAGGTTGGGCCTTTTCCATTTCCAGGGTAAACAAGGGCTAGGAGCACAAGCGCCAGTGTCCGATGCTTCGAACCCTGGATCATTGAGCTCGCTAATGCCTCGAGTGCAGATCGTTGTTGCCCTGTTCCCGATGAAAGCGGACCAGCTCGCAATGAACGCGGACGAGAAAAAGAAAAGGTTGGGGGAAAAGGCGGAGTGAGAGGAGAAGAAACTAAGAAAGAAAGAGAGAGAGAGAAAGGAAAAGGGTAAGACAGTGTGAGCCAGAGTGCTAAAGAGAAAAGAGAAACACAAAGCGTAAGAAAGTGAGCCAGACTAAGAGGCGGAGGAGGGAGGAGGGTACAGACCGAGTGAGTGCCAAAGGTAATAGAACCGAGCCATTCTCGGGACAATGGTTCTGTCGTCGCCGTCCAAGTGGCCTCTTCTAAGAGACTCAAAAGAAAAGAAGAAGCCAACTCTTATTCAATTGTGTCCCCCTCCAACGCGTGGTTCGGAAGGAAAAGCCTCGCTTTTAAGACGTCGATAGGAGCGCCCCCACGCGCTTTGTCCACGCCGCTTCGCTGGGCGCTCCCGTCCCACTTTCTTCCTCGGTGCGACTAACGGGAAGAGGCTGGAGAGCAAAGAGCCTCGCCGTCAGGTGGTCTCCTTGATGTTTCGCCGCTTTCTTTGTTGCAGGAAAACGCGCCGCCACTCGTCGTTAGGCCTCTGACGGGCGGATGTCGCTTCACATGGGCGCAGAAGAGTGCGCCTCGCACTTCGTTCTCGATATAGGTATTGTGCGCTGCTCTAACTTCTCGTTCAGAATCCCCTAGAAGTGATGTTATTACAATAAAAATAGCGATTTCTTTTTCTTTATGTTTGGGAAAGGAAAGGGAGTGGGGAATCGATAAATTACTTGTATGGACAACACATCTACGACTATGTCATCATTCGCACAATATCCAGCGTGTATACTGCTCAACGGCTCACTCGAAGCACCAATCAACGGCATTCCTTTAGCCACCTTAGCCGATAAATAGGGGAAATGACATCGCATCCCGACGATCACGCAGACTCGGTGGTAAACCTGCCCTCTTTCTTTTCAGCTCTCCTTCCCACAGACGGGGCTGATGCGAGAAAGACCGATGATTGCTGCTACCACAGCAAGCGGGGCAGCACACATCGGGATATTTTTGAGAGCGTGGCATAGAAGGCAACCTTCACTCCTGCGCGCCACTTTTTAAGCGCGCGCGACAGCATTTTTAGCGTTTTCTGGCGTAAGAGCGTAACTTAGACATGTAATGGGTTCTTGCCTATTTACGATCTATATTTTTATTACACATTTGCTTTACTACGACCTTACAACGCTTCAGCAACAAAGGCGTCAGCACCTCATGGGCCAAACGCATAGCATAGGACAGCGTCGTGCGCGCTGCCGCCAAGAGCGGAGATTGATGCGGTTTACTTCGGAGGCCATAGACTCGCCAAACAACGTTGAAGTCGAAAGTTGTCGGAGCGTGCCCATTGGTTTTCGATGACAAAGCCCTGCGTCATCGTCGCGAGAGTCCGATTGGCGCGCTCTGGCCACTTTGTGCCTGACGAGCCTAGGGCCCCAGCTTAGAACACAGACAATACTGTCACGAATAGAAAATGGGGAACGAATGTAAAACTGAAAATAATTGCTTAATGAGGCGACCTTGTGCCTACAAACTTAAATAGACACTGACGAGGTATTTATGCTTGTCAGAGTTTTTATCTGTACATGACACATGAGAGCCCAACTACCCAGAACACAATTTGCGGCTCGAAATCGGCTTTCTTTCCACGCAAAAATCGACGATCGAGAAGTGGACGGTTTGAGCAGCGCTCACTCTTCTTCGTGGTCACGTGCCGTTTTCTGTGGTTTAGACACAACCACCAAAAACAATCAAAGTCGTGGGTCACCGAAAGTACAAGTCAACACGAAAAATACATAAAAAATATGATTACCCATTTTTCGAGCTTTCAGAAAGTTGCAGATACATTGGTAAAAAAAAAAGTTGAACAGCCATGTGATTTCCGATAACTTTCTCTTCCTCTATATCGCTTCTTCCTCCCCTGTCCAGTTTCGGTTTAGGTTTCGAGCAGTTGCGTATTTTGACTTCATTAACAATCCCGATGTTGCCAGTATGAGCTCATTTTATACTGACGACGTAGTCCAAACAATTCTGCACATAAACAAGCGAAACGTTACAATATGCTATTAGAACGTTCTGGAAGAACCGCGAAGTTAAATTAAGGTATTAGGATAGCGGTGTTCGAAAGCCGTGCCTTCGCTGGAGGGCCGCGCACTCGGCAATACTGTTAAATCAAGGTCAGAGAAGAGACCGATCTCACGGCCAGTTTCATTACGCCACCGCTGCCGCATGCATCGTGGGATCTTCTATACTTCGCTTCCAGCTTAGGTCCAGACGCAGCCGACGCTACGAGCGCGAGCGTGTGGCCCTGAACAGTGCTTGCACTGCAATACGCGCGCGTGCTTGGCAGGCGACGCTGAAAGCCCGGAGCTTGCGCTTGTAGCATCGCCTGCGTCTTGACCCAAGCTGAAACGAAGTATAGTCTTCCTGCTCGCGCGATAACCGCACTGAGGGTCTGCGCGAGCAGAGCACGAGGCGGCACAAGCTGTCTCGTTAACTGGCGCCTGCCTCCTATGAACTACAGTTATGGCGGCATCACGCATGCGCGGTAGGCGTAGTGAGATCGATCTACTGGGTGATAAATGTCCTGCGCAGTAGCTCGTAGAAAAAATCTTCCACGGCCAAGCACCCCCCAAGGAAGCTCGGCTGCACTAGTGCCACTAAATAAGCTTCGCTTCAGAGTAACGACACTTACCTATCTTGGGGCTTAAAATCATGGTTGCTGGTTTTCTGAAGCTTGATTTGAAATCACAGAAAACGCTTTTCCGTCCTCCACAAATGTTTAAACAGTTTGCGACAGAGCAAAGCAATATTACATCAGCTTATTAACACCGAATCTAATGTTGAGGAGGTCGAACTTTTGAATCATGACGCTAGGCAGTTGCGTTTACCCTGCTCAAGCACCAATATGGCGGCGCCCACAACAATATCGAAAAACAGAGGGCCGATAGCTCTAAGCGTAGCTCATTTAGTAGCTCTAGGCTGCACCGTTCTTTATTTCCTGGTGCTCATGCACTCTGTTGAGTGTGTGGAACAGTAGGCCGCGACGAACCGTGTGTAAGCAAAAGCCCGTGTTCACATAATGGAGCTCTTTCAAACTTACGTCTCACTACTGATGCGGTACGGCCATAATTTGGGTTTTTTAAGCCTGGAAACTTGCACTGAAACAATAGACGTTTCCTTGCTATATTACCCAAGCATCAGGAGAATGCAGGGATTGGTGTTCCACGCGTCGGACGTGCTGTACGCAGCAGTAGTAAATTTTCTAAAGCAAAACCTAAAACAAATTATATCTTGCACGCGCGTTCCTCAACTCTTTATTTTGGCTATTTACTTCGAATCTTTTATACGGGGAAGGCGTGCGCCTGTGGTGCGTGGAACACCAATCCCTGCATTCTCATTGATTCTTGGGTAATAAAGCAAATGGCCTATTGGAATTACTTTAAATTAATATTAGCAACCCACAAGAAAAGTAGTTTACTAGACTCTGTTTACTAGTTTGACTAAATTCGACGGGCTTTTGTTTCGGTTTGCTATCGGAGCGCATCTCGGCTCCGGCAGCATCATGCCCCGTGGAGATATAGCGCAACCAGCTCCTGCTGCGTCGCGCGATGACAGCGCAGCAGAGGTTGGTTGCACTATCTCTCCACGGGGCGCGGTGCCGCCCGGTCCGAGATACGCTCCGATAGCAAACCGAAACTTAAACACCCGTCGAATTTGTGCGGTTTTTCAGAAAGCCGTAAATGCTTCGCGTGCCTTCTATCGTCTCTGCAATTTGTTGATTTAGTGTTTTTTGATGATATTGAGCAATTGTCTAATTAAAACCATGCCCTTAAACACGATATTAAAAAATTAACTACACGAAAATAATGAACAACTTAATTATATTGAACATTTATAATTTTCCTAAATAGGCCCCCTGGCCCAGGACCAAAACGACACAAGCCTTTTTTTGTTGCGACGCTTAGTTGCCGCAATATCAAATTTGTCCACCTTTCGTGAAACACCCCGTATATATATATATATATATATATATATATATATATATATATATATATATATATATATATATATATATATATATATATATATATATATATATATATATATATATATATATGTATATATATATATTGGTACCAAAAACCGCCGTTCCAGTCTTGTTTCTTCGTCTTCTACTAGTTCCGTTCGTCCACCTCTTCTACCTTTACCGTTACACTCGCCCCTCCCCACTGGACTGTCCGTCTCGGACAGAAGCAACATGTTCATCGCGCGTTACGTAAAGTTTCAGTTGGCCAACGTGAGCAGTGAGAGTCCGGTGTCTACCTGGTTGAGGCAGCGTCCGAAGCTTCTCGAGGCGATATGTTACCGGACCGAGCTGTTTGCTTATTTTAAAGGGTCCGCAGTACCTTGGCATTAATTTTTCTGATCGCTGTGGGCGTCTGAAATGGCTTCGAAGAAGCACTAAGTCTCCCGGGTTGAACGACGGTCTCCCAGTTAGTCTACTTAGACGCCCTGCATGCAGCGACTGCTTGTGAAGGATGGCCAGTCGAGCTCTTTCCCTTGCTTCGATTAATCGGGCGGAAAAGTTACGATCATAGTCTTCTGCCCGGCGGGTCCATGTCATCTCGATTGCCGTCTCCTCCGGAAGCGTGGGGAGTCTCCCGTAGACTAGCTCAAATGGCGATTGACTCGTCGTTTCTTGTTGGGACGTATTTAGTGCAAACGCGGCTGTGCAGACGTATTGGTCCCAGTTCTTGTGGGACGCGTTGACGAATGCTGCCATTACATCGACCAATGTGCGGTTGGTGCGCTCGACAAGACCATTTGTTTGAGGGTGGTAGGGTGAGGCCGCTGCATGTTGAATCCCGTAATTTCTAAGGGTATCCTTGAAAGAATGCGACATGAACGACGTTCCTCTGTCAGAGATTATCATCCGCGGAGCTCCGTGCCGCAACACTAGGTGGTTATTTACGAAGCTGACAAGGTGCACCGCTGACGTATCGGGAACTGCTTTGACCTCAACCCACTTCGTTAAGTAGTCGGTCGCCACAATAATGTGCCTGTTGCCAGTATCTGATTTCGGGAAGGGACCAAGGTGATCTATTCCTAATACTTCGAATGGACTCCTTGGGGGTGGTATCTGTTGAAGGTCTGGTTTGCCTAGGTTCGGTGGAGTTTTGCGCATTTGACAAACGGTACATGAAGCGACATACCGCCGAACGTCGTCCCTCAAACCCGTCCACCAAAATCTTCGTAGGATCTTGTCAAGCGTTCGATGCTGTCCGAGATGCCCTGAGGTCGGAGCGTCATGGCACATCTCCAAGATATTTTTCCTCGCTTTCTTGGGGACAACTGGAAGCCACGGTCCTGAAGCACGTGAACGATGGCAAAGTAGACCATCTCGTAGCTCGTAATGTTTTTGCAAGCAACGCAGTCGTCGTGTAGAAAGTATAGATGAATCGTTGCTTCCGACGGTAAGCAACTGAATTATTTCCGATGCTTCGGCGTCTTCCGATTGCATGGTTTGCAGATCTAAGATTGAAGACACAGGAATAACTTGTAGCTCCTCTATCGGATTACGCGACAGGAAATCAGCATCTTGATGGTCCCTCCCACTCCGGTGAACAATAGAGAAGTCGTACTCTTGCAGCTTCATGGCCCATCTAGTTAACTTCGGGGTAAGGTCGCTCTTAGATTGAAGCCACCGCAATGCTGCGTTATCAGTGACCACCGTGAAATGCTTGCCATAGATATAAGGGCGAAATTTTTCTACAGCCCACACCACCGCGAGACATTCCAGCTCGGAAGAGTGGCACCGACTCTCCGGTTCGCTCAGCTTCCTGCTTGCATAGGCGACGGGTCGTTCCCGACCATTCCTATCTCGCTGAAGAAGGACGGCACCTAACCCTTCTCCACTGGCGTCTGTGTGAAGGAACGTTGGGGCATCCTCCACAAAATGTGCAAGCGTGGGCGGTTCCAGGAGGGATCTTTTCAAATCCTCAAAAGATGCAGCTTCGTCTTCGCCCCATTTCCACTTGCTGTCTTTTTTCAGAAGTTGGTTCAAGGGAGCAGCTTTAGCAGAGAAGTTATTGACGAAGCGACGAAAATAAGATGCGAAACCGAGAAAACTCTTCAGTTGCTTGATGCTAGTGGGTGCGGATATGTTGGCAAAGGCTGATAGCTTCGCCGGGTCTGGCCGAATTCCATCTTTGCTGACCACATGACCAAGGTAGTTTACTTCACTGTACCCGAAAAAACATTTGGATGGGTTTAGACGCAGTCGAGCGTTCGTGAGGGCGTCTAAAACAAGACCTAGACGTTGCTGATGTTCGTCGAAACTATCGGCATAGACGATTACATCGTCGAGATAGACCAATGCCATTGTCCATTTTAGACGGCCGAGAACCCTGTCCATGAGACGCTGGAAGGTCGCCGGCGCATTACACAACCCAAATGGTAAACGCCGGAACTCAAACAGCCCATCGGGTGTCACAAAGGCTGATTTTTCAGCGTCGTTTGACTCGAGTTGAACTTGCCAGTATCCTGAAATGAGGTCTAATGTCGTGAAGTAGTTGCAACCCTGGAGCCGATCGAGAGCATCATCCAGCCGAGGCAGGGGATACACATCGGGCTTAGTTATGCTGTTTAACTTTCTGTAGTCTACACAGAACCTTGTCGAGCCGTCCTTCTTCCTGACGAGCACGACGGGTGATGACCATGGGCTGTTGGAGTGTACCACTACGCCTCTCCGGAGCATATCGTCCACTTGAGCGCTGATCTCCTGTCTTTCGGCGATCGACACTCGTCGGGGTTGGTGATGTATTGGCGCGTGGTCACCGGTGTTGATGGTGTGGCGAATTAAAGGCGTACATCCCAATTCTTGTTTTGTAACGGCTATACAGTGACGGAAGTTTTTGAGTAGCGACTGTATGGACTCCCTCTGCGTTGCTGTTAGGTCTGGTCCAAAGTTAAATTCAGTCCACGGGATGTTGTCATTTTCGCTGATTCTGCTCTCCGAGGTGGGTGCCACCGGAGACCACGAAACGGTTGCGATCATGGTCTCTGGCAATATTTCAAAAGCTGTTCCTAAATTTTCACCTCGCTTAAGGTGAATGTCATCAGTAGCCAAGTTAACTACTAGAATGTTAAGGGCACCTTGTCTCGAAGAGATGAGGCAGCGAGGCGTTGCAAATTCGGTCCCAGGTTGTGAGTGAAGAACCGCTTCGACTAAAAAATCTCCTGAACGCCGATTATTCTGAATCGACGCTTGAACCCAGGCCGCTGAAGACTTCGGAATCGTTACGTCTAGCATGGAGAGGACTAAGCAGGTGGAGGGATCGTGGGTGAACTTCAGAGGCAACAGAGGATAGAAAGCTTTCACCCATGTTCGACAGAAAACTTTAACCGATGTTCTGGCTACCAGTTGGATGTTACCCGAAAGTATTCGGAAACACTTAGCCAAGTGCAGCAGTAGACAGTAGAAGTAGTAGAAAAATGTACTAGGTTGTTTAATGTTCGGCTTGGGATCATCACAGTGGATCGAGAGAAACGTGTCATCCGACGTCATCTGGGACTTAGATGGCTGTGATGGTGACAAAGCAGCTTGACCACGTGCAAAGGATACTAGCAACTCCACCTTGGAACACCAGTCACACCCGAGAATGACTTGTGGGTTTAAGTTTTCCACAATAAAAAACAAAGATTTACAGTCCTGCCCAGAGCTTCGACGGTCAATTCACAACACCCCAGGTACGGTATGAGAGTACTGTTTGCTGACACCAGTCGAGTGTCCTTGCAGTCAGTGGCCGCTGCCGCGTGGTTCGTCGATCGCAGCAAGGCAGCGTCAATGACGCTCACACCAGCCCCCGTGTCTATAATGGCATCGATTGGTTGCGTGACTCCGTGTATTTGAATTGAAAGGTGAGGTGTAAGCGACCTGCTCACCGACGCTGCGGCCAGAGGGACTTCGTGGATTACGCGGGACCCTGCCCCGTCGGGCCCGCGTGGGTGTTTTCCTGATGTTGAGAGGTCGGATTCGGGCACGAGCGAGCAAGGTGACCTGGACGTCCACAGTTGAAGCAGTGGCGCCAGTCAGGCCTACGACGCCTGTATTGCGAGTTGTCAGGTAGAGGATTCTGAATTATGGGTCGCACGGTGGAGGTGGTGGCTCTGTTCGCCGCGTCCATTTCCAGCGCGTGACCCAGTGCAGCGCTGAGTGTGGTAGGACGAGCGAGCCGCACAAATCGCTGAATTTCGGAGTTGCGGATGGCATCGATGAAAGCTGATGTAGTCATCAGGTGAAGCGTGGCTTCGGGGCACCCTAGAAGTGCTTTTCTTGCCAGTCTATCGACAGTGTCGGCCAGTTCTTGGAGTGACTCTGTGCCCTGGCGATAGGTTTTGAGTGACGTGAGATGTAGTTGCTGTAGATGGGAATCATTAAAACGAGCTTCTAGTGTTTGCAGGAGGAGCTCATACGTGGTTCGACTTGAATCTGGTACACTTTCAAGGAAGTCGGCGGCTTTCCCACGGAGCTGGGCGACCAGGGCCGCAGCCTTGCCTTGGGAATGCCACCCATTGTGTTGGGCTACCGTTTCAAATTGGATGATAAATGCGCGCCAAGATCCAAGTCCATCAAAATTGGAGCGCGTGGACAAGCGTAGTAGTGCACTGAGCAGTCCGGGGAGCAGGTACAAAGCTAGAGGTTGAGATAAGGCGCCGCGCGATTTTTCCGGCTCTTATCTAGCCCCAGCGTTGCACTCGCTCCACGAGGGGTAACTTTAGTGGCACTACTACGCTTTTCACGGTGCTCAAAGTCTTTCTGAAAATGACTGATTTAGGGGTTTTGGATGATGCTGAGCAAGTTTCTTATTGGAACCATATGTCTATTTTAATTAATTGAAAAGTTAATTATCGAATTTTCAGTTAATTAGCCAACTGATCGTTACGATTAGCCCCCTGTAATATGTCCCCCTGGCCGTATAATCTCTCCTCCACAAGCAGCATAAGTGTAACTTTCACGGCTTTTTTTAAATAAATCTGTTTCGAATAAGAAATAACACCCGGTATATATATATATATATATATATATATATTCATATATATATATATTTATATATATATATATATATATATATATATATATATATATATATATATATATATATATATATATATATATATATATATATATAAAGTGTTTATGTTTATACCGCCTGAACGTAGTCTGCTTCAACGGGCGACTTGTCTCTCAGTTGTAGATGAGCAATTTAGCACAGTGTAGTACGACTGCTAGCCTGGGGTCTTTAACGTGCACCACGCAGTAGTGATACACGACCGCACGCCGGTATGATGCTCACCTAGATCCAAACGGGCAAGTGTGAGGATTGACGCCTTTCGCGCCTGTAAAGCGTGCTTTGTCTGCTTAACAGGAGAGTAAGACGGCGAAGCTGAACGCAAAGAATTTAGGGCAAATTTTGTTGGACGAATTGACCTGTAGATGACGGTATATTATGAGGGCCATTCGTTTTTCGGTAAGACGTGTGGAGATTTGGACACGCAGATAAAGGGGTATCCACACGGGAGAGAAATCCCTCTCCTTTCTCCCCAGGATGCGCGTCACGTGGTAAACAACATCACGCTTTTGCTCGGAGCTGCGCTGACGTAAACATCCCCGGGGATGGGGAACCTTTTGCTCGGGCTGCACAAACTTTCCCCACCTAGGTGCGAGATGTCTTTGCAATTGGCGGTATTTTGTTCGCGTGTCTGGCAACTTTGCAGATTTTTCTCAGCGAGAGGCCGACGGTGGCATCGGGATCGCCAAACTTGTTGTGGGTTGCGCTGTTGGCGCATGTCGTCCGAGGCACCCGAAGGACTTCTCAACAGGCACGTATCCAGGGGGGCATAGGCCACGGCCCCCGCCCCCCCCCCCCCCGAAATCTTCCATTTTGCTGGGACCGCCTCTCCCCTCCCCCTTATACAGCATTTTGTCATGGGAAACAAAATCCTGGCTACGTGCCTGCTCCTCAATATGCATCAATGCCGTTTTTTATTGGCCGCTCCTCATAGCAAGTGGTTGTGGATTCCACGTCCTTCGTGTTGCATTCAACCATTCAAGAAGCATCTTTTTCAAGCAGGAAGCAGTTGGTCGTGTTCAGGGCGCCGCTCAATTTGTTCATGGGTGACGTGACACGGAGTGGTGATAGTCATTTTCCCCGCTAAATTTAGCGGGGAAACTGAATTGGTGTTGAGGTCATGTGACGTCAATTTCTCAGCTAAATTCAGCGACAAAACTTACCCCGCTAAATCTTGCGGGAAATTTTCCCGCTAAATTAAAAGGGGAAATTTTATCTCTAAATTTAGCGGAAACTTTTCACGCTAAATTTAGTGGAAAAACTTCCCCTAAATTTAGTAGAAATATTTACCCGCTAAATTTAGCGGGGAAACTGTGACGTCCCATAATGCAACGCGCGCGGTTAAACCGACGGCGACGGCGAGGCCGACGCCACTCAACCCGGAGACAAACACATAAAAAATGCACTCTAAAAACAAAACAAGAAAAACGTTGATAAATGTTTACATACAAAAAACATAAAAATGCATATACACATAAAGAAACAACACAACTTGAACTAAGCAAGTTGCCCTTGGAATCAGACGATAGGGTTGTATTTACCTAATTGTATTATAAGCACGTATAAAAAGAACAACCTCAACAAGCATTGAGCACGTCCGCGAATGCAGTCCTGCAGGCCGTCCCAGCTTGAACAGTCTCACCGAGACGTGATTGGTGCGTCGACGTCAATTTTGTAGCTTCGAGATAAGAGTTCGGAAGTCGTAACATCGAGAAGGACGTACTGCAACGTAAACTCTGACCAAAAGTAGGAGAAAAAAACAAGCACATGGTGCAATCCCATGTCCACGAAACGGTATGGCCAAGTGCCACAGCTTCCCAAGGTTATCACATAACCGCCACGTCGCTGCAGTAAAGTGTTCTCACAGCCCGAAGGCCTCATCTCGAGCGTGTTGAAATGGCGCCCACGGTGGCCATTTTGAACATCCTTTTTTAACGGCATAATAAACAATGCGTAAATAAAAAGGAACTTCGTCGCTTTAGTTTTACGTTACCGTAAATGGAGGAACAAAAGGGCCGCGACGTGGTAACTTTGGGAAACGAGCCATAAACACCTGCGAAGGACGGCGTATCCAATTAGGGAGCCCATTTTGCTAATGAGAAGCGCTCGCTTTTTTTTCGCGACTTTTGTGTTCCCGATGCTTAATGCGCTGTTACCGTGTGCGATACTTGCCGGGAACGTTGGTCTTACAGTCGGAATTGTGTAGCACGACGAGGAAGGAGTGGAAAAGCGAGTACATTTTCGTGAGGGGAGGACATGTACGCCGTGATTTAAAAGCCTCAGTCGTACCTTAGTATGGAGTGTGCCAGAATGGGGCAGTGTTGTGATCAATGTCAGAATATATATGTTGTTGTTGTTCTTCGAGTCGCTGGTGCTATAGGGGGTGGGGTATTCACTGGCCGTCATATTTTAGGTCACTGTTTAGAGCGCATGCTCAGAACGAGCTCGCATTAATAGGCTGCCAAGGCCGACAATCTTGATGGTGCGGGGTGCACGTTGCAAAATAACTGTGGAAGCTCGCCATCAGCACGTGCTCAGTATTACCGCACACAGATATGGCCTCCAGTGAATACACCCTATACCCGAATAAGGAATTGGTCAAGAGTAAATATCATACTAAAATACAAAATCAAGACATTGGGGTAAAACAATTCGTTTCGTAAAGATTGTTCGCTGAGCGGCTTCGAAGCTGCTCGAGTGAAGAAAGAAATCGGTGGCGTCGCTGCCGTTGATTAATATCGTTGCCGCCAGGCCGCGTTCTCGAACGTCAAAGTTTGCACCAAACAGATATCACCAACTGAAGTTTCCGCGGTTATAACCTGGCGCATGCTCGTCGGGCATAGGTAAGTTTGAATTAGCCGCTGTGTGGTATCATTCTGCGCCGTCGAGTACGCTGATCTTTGCAGCATAACCGACGCTGTCATCTACGTCACAGCCGGTGGGCGTATCATTGCCGGTGGCACGGCAGGATAAAAGAATCACCAAAATCTGAATAACAGGCTGAAGTTGAGCTAGTTCGTACATAATAGAAAATGGTTCTATACTTCATTTCAGCTTAAGTTCAAACGCAGCCGACGCAACGAGCTAACGGAACCAATCAAAAGCGTGAAAAGCGCAAGTCACTGGTCCGTTTTGTTTATGATTGGTTCAGCGATAACAGAACAAGTACAGAAACGTGACGAATACCATGATGGTGCGCTTTTGACGCTCTATTGGTCCCATCAGCTCGTACCGTTGGCTTCGTTTGGACTTGAACATGAAACGATGTATAGCTGACGGTTTTCTTTTGCCGAAATCTCCCTGTATACAAACCTTTCCATGGCTTATCACCCGGGCGAAAAATGCCAAGTCACTGAGCCGTGGACGCATGCGAAACGTCCGATATACCGTACAGCAGAGCAACAGAGCATCACGAAAATAATCTCTGGAGAAGGCAATATGTTCGTCATTCTTGTCCAGGTCGCTTGTACCTTTGCATTTAATTACGTTATAATCAACAGTGCGTGCTTAGAAAGCGTTCCACAGCGCGCAGCAGGCGATTTTTGCGAAGGTCTATAGACAGCCTGCGTATACAATCTTCTACGTCAGCAGCCCGACTTAGCGTTGCGTGCATACGGGACACGGAGTTCTGCGGGAGTACACCTTGGGGGTGCTTTTGAGCATTTCTGAAAGCGCCGATTTTCTACGCTAAGCCGAGCTCACGGTACTAATACGAAATGCGAAAGACAAACTGTAAACACTGTCTGGTTTCTTCCTTATAGGATGACGGTCCCATTGATCATACAAAAACTGTCCGCAGTCACGTTCGAAGCGTGTACGAAACAAACGTGCTAATTCTGCCATCGTGTCTGCGACGAACAGCGTGTCGGTTGTACGATGCGTGAGCATCGTGACCGGGGCTTTCGAGGGTCACGCGACAAAGCTGGCGCAGTAGTGAGCGCAGTATCGGAGGTGCTGGGCTCCCTGGGCCGACCGTCGGCGGGTGCCGAAGCGCGCCGGGGATAGCGGCTCATGTCGGCCGTCATTAGCGCCGCTGGGGCGACACGCGGTCGATGGAACGCCGACCCCGGAACCGCTGCACGTCTGGCGTGACCGCGGCCGGCCGCGCGCCGGCCGCACTGGGACTCGTGTCCCCGGGCGATTCTAACGCCCTGACACCGTGCCGGACAATCGGCGCCGGCCGGCCGAAAAAAGCTGCCCGCGCGTCTCCTTTCCTCGGAGCACTCGGAGAGCCGATCACCGCGATCTAGGTCGTCTGCTCGGGTCAGACCGATACCGCGTAGAAGACGAGGCCCGCGTGTGACGTCATCGTGGGTGGGCCTCGATACGGCCACAAGCGGCAAACACAATGCAGCTCGACGAGAGACGCCGCGAAACGGCAGACGCGTACGTCTTGGCATCGCCGCCTGCTAACGTCGAGGTCGTTGTGAGACGCTGCGAGACGCGCTGTGGACGATGTCGACGCGAGGTGGCCAAGTGCTGCGTGGATCCACTAGTGAGGGCTTTTGGGGAGCAAAGGGAGCGGGCCTTCTCTTCTACGTGGCATTGGTGATACAAGGGTACACCACAAGTGAAACAAAAATTAAAATGCAAGGAAGTACTATTATTTGCCCCTAGCGAAGGCAGTGACTGAGTACACTATTCGTTAATAGCCTAAACATTAACTGTATTCTGCCATGCATCGTTAATATGCACATCCTCATGCGTCTCAAAAATGATTCATAATGCGTGTCGTCCAAAATAAAGAGACAAGGATGGGCGTATTTACACAGTTCGTCCCCGAAATTTTCTTGGTAAAGCGGGATTTCCATATTACCCCTTAATATGGAAATATGAAGGGGTAATATGAAAATATAATGGGGTAATACCCAGGAACTTCGCGCATATAAGTGAATAAACTACGCGAGATTTTAATATTGACGAGACTCGGCTGTTGAAGTAGTCTCCTTCTCCGAACTGCCGTGTTGGTCTGCCGGGTTTTTGCACCGGTTTTGATTATGCGCAGTAGCTCTTTCCCCGCACTTTCTGACTCCGAAGATGCTTCCGGAGCCCACTGACTCAGAATGTCTCGCGCGGTGATAAGCGCTGGGAAGGTGTATACACTTGCTCTTTCCCCGCTTAAATAGTAACAAAGTACCTTTACCTCCTACAACGTTAAAACTAACTATACTCGTTGGTACAAAAAGAAGAAAAAAGTAAGTTTTGCATTATTCATGCGCTACCGAAGTAAATCTTACAATCTTTGCTTGTCAGAAAAAGAAACGATGACTTTGGCGCTTGAAACGCGTGTACGCCTTGTCGCAGCGTGAGTTGCGCTGAAGACAAGATTGATTTTGTACGTTCGTTCACCGGAAAAAATGACCTCATCTCCACGTGGTCAATGATGTTGATTGGGGCGAAGCTCTGGTGGTGCTAATGATACTGATTTTGTTCATAGGTAGTGCTGATGGTGCTGATTCTTTTTATCGCCCACGCAAAAGACATTTAACGAGATGTCTTTTCGTTCGTTTTCATCCATGTCAGAAAGAAAATGTGTGGTATGGAACGTGGTTATATACGCATTTGAGCATTTGACCGCAGCGCCCTCTCGTCTATAAACGTTGAGCCAATGCACGCAAAGTTTAACGCGATTATATACGCATTTGACCGCAGCGCCCTCTTCTGTATAGACGTTGAGCGGCTACATGCAACGTTTCATCCATGACATCCCCAGCTCTTGAGTTACTACCACATCTCAGAGTCCCCTACTCGTCCCGCAGTCGTGGCCGAGTGGTTAAGGCGATGGACTAGAAATCCATTGGGGTCTCCCCGCACAGGTTCGAATCCTGTCGACTGCGCAAACAATTTTTCTTTTTTTAAGAAGACAGATGGGATGGCAATCGATGCGAGCACGGACGCCGGATGGACAAGGCTAGACCATAAGGAGCTTCGCCCCTAATATATTTTAAACAGCATTACTAAATTTTTGATTAAAAAGGAACTGAAATACGCTACAGGTCTCTATAGAAAACAAAAACAAACAAAACAAAGTCTTTTTTTTTTTTGTTACTGAAAGGAAGAAATGAGGTTCGGGCATCGCGTTAGATCCAACTAGCACAACCGCGAAAAGTCGAGGGCCAATGTAAGGCGGGAGGAAAGACATTTTTGTAGAAAAATGACATCGTGCGGTCTCCTTTTTCTAAACTCGCAGTTTTGCCAGTGGCATCTTTAGCCTTGACTTGTTGATAAGACGCTTTTGGGGCCTTGCCTGATCCGATAACAAGAATCAAATTGGCACCGCCCCGCCAACGTTACAGCATTTTCTCGGAGGAAAAAAAAAAAGAGCAAGCACACTGACGTTCCCCTCGCTCAATTTACTCAAAAAGTCTAGCTCAACGTATCAACAACAACAAAAAAGCACCTTTATACGAAAGTTATTTTTGGTTTCCTGACGATATTTATAGCAGCAGTCTGAAAAAAAGAAATTAATGGTGATATTTTCTGAAAGCGGAAATTCCGAGCTCCTAGCTTTATCTTTGTCCTTGCGTGAAGAGCTCGCGCTTGCAAACTAGACGTAGAATTGCCGTTCAAGTAATCGACACGACATAAAGCTGGGAAGCAAAAATCGAAACGAAACATAAGGCAAACGAAAACAAAATAATATAAACTGTCTGTATACGTTTCAAAAGCAGAGCTAAGTTTAGAGCGGAAATGAATTGGCGGCATGAAATTATTGTGGAGCATGCCATTTGCTAGAGACACATGGAACGAGGGCTGAAAGCCGGTCGTCTGCCAGCCCAGTCCCAGCGAATTGCGGGCCAAGTGTTTGAGACCCCTGTTCTAGACTCACCGCGCAGAACCCCTTCTACAATAAGATGGCAATAAGATTGGCCTGTTGGTTCATGATCGAAGATAGGCGCCGAGAAAAACAAGGACGAGAAGAGACGTAAACACTGGCGCACTCGCAACTAACATTTATTGAAAAAAAAACAAATTCCTTGTATAGCCTTGAAAAAAAAACCTTCGTCACGACTAGGCACAGTTTAGATGTGCACAAGTGACACGTCAATAACCTTATCGACAAAAGAATATGGTTTTCCAGAAACGAATCTACACCATGCCTAATCATGACGAAGGTTTTTCTTTTTTTCTTTTTCAAGGCTATATAAGGGATTTGTTTCTTCAATAAATGTTAGTTGCGAGTGCGGCAGTGTTCACGTCTCTTTTCGTCCTTGTTTTTACGGCACCTATCTTCGATCCCTTCTACAACCTTGTTTCGTCGCTGTCGACATTTGACAGCTACTGCTACCGGTTCCTTCGCCTTATATATTTTTAATTACCCATTTTATTGTGACGACGTCTAAAAACTTGATGCAACCCGCCTATTTTGTTTTTATTATTAATTACGGACGACCGTGTTTTACGCGGCTTGCACATGACCGTCATGACGTCATCCAAAGACCGCTCCGTGGCAACCAGAAAAAAAGGCGAAGAATCATCTCCCCTCTTAACCAAGACCCTCTCTTGTGTCTCCCAGATTGGCCCAGACGTCGCGATTCTCCTTCCAGAAGATTATAGAAAATTAACCCGTCGCTCAAAATTCCTACAAATGCAGCTTCCGTCTCTCTTACATAGTGGTTCAAAAGTGCGCGGTGTGACGTCAGTGGAAGCCATGTTTCTCGGTTTTTCGGAGTATTACGTCCCGAAAGTGCTTTAAGCCGCGATCACGCGGCTGATACGCCGTAGAAAAGACTGTCTGCAGATACTGGTGTTTTCCATCCATGTATCAATCAAACATGTTCGAAGCATGCATAGAGCTAACAAGTTTAAAACATGCTTTTACTTCGGCCTTTGCTTTATGGTCCCCGATTTGCCCGAAAAGTTGCTAAGCCCACCAACAAACATCGCTGAAATAGTAACCCCAATATTGGGACTAAATACAGTTTTCTGCGAAGTTGTTTAATTTAAAATTTGGTTCCTCGCCGTGTCTCTCAAAGTGAAAGTCTCTACTGGCAACGATGAAAAAGTGACGTCAGCGGAAGGCAGGGGATCACTTTTTCGACTGTAATCTTTGTTCCCAACTGTTTAGGAGCAGTTTCGAGATGTCAGATGAATGTTTCGGAAGCTCGCTCCAGCACCGTCGCAGCAGCACGAAACAAATGTTCGGCATAGTCCATTTTTAGACTGCCCGCTCGACCAGCAAGCCTGCCTTCCGCTGACGTCATGGCACTGAAAAGCGCGGGTACATTTAGATGTTGGTTTTCGACATCATTTTCACTCGCCGATTTCGCAATGAATACTCTAAATTTCGCGATACAAAAGAGCATACCGGAAAGGGTAAAGGCCCGTGGTTTCGAAAATATAGTTAGTTGGGGTAGCTGAAATAATCGCCGTAGCACCCCTTTAAGGGTATCCACAGATAATTATGCCAACGTGTCTGCGGAGAACAGATATAATTTGTTCGGAGCAGTGCGACGGTCGGCTTTACGTTCACGTGCAGCCTAACCGCGTCCCTCGTATGGCCAGAGCTCACGGTCCGACCGGCCCCGGCCGTCGTGCCGACGGCGTCATGGGAACGGCCCATCAGGCTGCCGGGGCCAGGAGCCCCAACAGCGGCGGCTGTGCTGCACGGTCGTCGTTCTCCCGCGACGCCCGTGAAGGACGACCGTGCGGGCAATTCGAGGAGCTCGGCCGATATTGCGCCATCGGTTTTCGTTACGTCCAGTCGCACCGGCGGGACGATATGTCTGCCTTTACGAGCCCGGCAGGATGCATCGCTCATGCACGCCTCCGGCTGCGCCGTAGGGGCCAGACCAGCGATCGAAGACCCGATCGTTTCCCGTGAATGCCCCGCCACAATATGGAGGACGGACAAGGCCACGAGCTGCCTGCCGCGCCTTGGCTGCGCGCACGTTCACGCAGCGAGAGCCCCAGCTTGGGCCCGTAGCCTTTGAGGTAGCCATGATGCATACGCGGATGTCCCTGCACAGTCATTGACATACTGCTGCGACAGAATCGCAGGGAATCACGAGTATGGGGTCTGGAACGTGTCTCTAACTAGTGTGTTTACCGCGTCCAAAAAACGTAATCCCTCGGTTTCCGCCTGTGACGTCCTAGAACTGTCACGCTGGCGCCGGTCGCGATCCTGGCGGTGTCACAGCTGCGGTTGAGGATGTGGCAGATGCCTGTTCTGCCCCAAATCTCTCTCCAATGGGACAGACCCAGGAAGCTTCGGCAGCCAGAAGGTGGGGCACCGTGACGACAGCAACACCTGCGTCGACTCGTGCTTTTTTCCCGGAACTCCTACGACCAACCACCAGGATCGCGACATCTGACAGCATAAAACTCCGGCTTTTGTGACGTCATTTATTGCCCCTTGGGGTCCACTTTCGATGCATGGACGGAATAGAACGCAGTCGGACACGCGTTCCAGCCACCGTCATCATTAGTAAAGAGCACATAAGAAAGCTGTGTCTGTGATTTGCATGCAAGACGCAATTATCGTAAAGCCCGTTGACAAATTTCACGCTTCGCGTTTCTTGTAAGTTACCGACCACCACTGTCGTGGACGTGCGAACGCGCGCAGCATGCACTTGCCAAGAGCGAGTGCTTCGCCGCCACTTGCTTCAAAGGGCCGCCCGTGTCAACGCTGGTAGCGCAATGCTGCGCCACCGTTTGCTTCCAAGGGACGCTCTGAAGAACGGGCGTCACGCATTTCCGCGTTTTACGGTTTTACCATGATTTGGTGCTTTTTGGAAGACAAACACGAACATATCACGGGCTTTAGGATGTTGTGGCTGCATTGATGCTGGTGTCATTTTAGTGACGTCTGCGGTGAGCGCAAGTGATACGTAAACTCTCAGATACAGGACACATTCGATAATAAAGGGGCGAGTATTACGAGCACACAAAGTTCGCTAAAGCACTTAAAGTAAACGCATTACGCACAAAAAAAAACAGAAAAAAACGAAACAACAACAACAACAACAAAGTTACACCGCCTTGCACGTCTGTTTTCACGCAGAAGGTTGCTTAATTATAATACCGTAGAGATTAACACAGTGGGGTGCACAAGGGAACTTGGACTGTTACTTATTCATCATTGTCTACGCTCAGCGTGCCTGTGCGAAGGAATGGGTGGCCAAGTCTGTTAGCGCACCGCAGCTCGAATCATGTGTGGCGAAAACTCGCTCCGCAAACTTATGGATCCTGAATTCATTCCGCACCCCTTCCCGTATCGATCTGGATGAACATCGTACCGGCTTGCGGTCGTGTACCGCTACTGTGTGACGCAGGTTAGGGACCCCAGGCTAGCGATTTTAATGCACTGCCTCTCATCTGCAGCTGAGACACCAAACGCCCGTTGGGGTTAACTAACTCCCCGCTTTCTAAACAAAGCCCCAACACAATTCACCTGCATGTGCTGGATTACCTTCGTCGCAGAACCGTATTTTATGTATCATTCTATCCGGAAGCCTGACGTTCGAAAATGCTGCCGTCCGCCAGGAGCTTTCACTGCTCCCGCACATTCTCGTTCATCGCGGGTGATACCACCACCGCCACAACGGTAACAAGGGCGAGACACCTTGACAGGCGACACTCGGGGATCAATTTGGAACCCTCTGTTGTCATCGCAGCCTCGGTCTCCTTTTCATCCAGACGACAGGCTAAGCCTCGGTTTTGGGCGGCGCGGCAGGATCCGCGACTGCTCCTGACGTCTGCCTCGTGTCACTTTTCTGTTCGCCCCATCCACTTTGTCCCGGGTCCAAACCCTCGGGCGCCTAGTGCAGGCGCAACAGCGCTATTTCTCTCGCCGTGCCGCGTCTTCCCTCGGCAGCGGCGGGCTGGTCTGTTTTGGAGCGGACCGGGAAAGCCGACTACCCGACGCCCCGGAATCCCAACCAAGGCGCTCGCTGACTCCGCTTCGAGGGTGTCTCCGTTTTTGACGAGACACAACCTGCTTCTCGGCAAGGCCTGTTTCTTGTGTGGCCTTCTTTCTTTTTTCTGCTTTATCACCGCTGTCTTTTTACAGCGACAGCTGTGAGTGGGAATTTCCCGGGGAAATTGCGTGGTCGTCTTTCACGACAACTCCCGGTGTCGTCATCAATCACATGATTGCTCCCAGCCGCAGCCGCCACCGCTGAGTTTCCAAGAAAAGAAAGAATCGCTGAGGTAATTTTGAGGGACACCGAGCTCGGGTTGGGATGCTTAGTGGGCAGACGTGAAGCAAGCTGCCTTTGTCCCCAATGCACTGGTCGAACGCGTAAAAAGGCGGAACGCAGGCTTCTGGCGCTGGGCTTCCGCATTCGGACGCTTTGGATGAGCGCAGTAGAAATAAAGGCAGCTAGCTTTAGGTCTACCCACTAAATATTTGAATCAGAGCTCGTTGTTCTGACGTCCCCGCGTTTTTTCGTGTCCTCCTATTTTTCAGTCTCTACGTCTGAAGACCTTTCCAGATTACAGCCTTATGGCGTGTTTACACTTGCGCATTCGCGGGCGGCTCCGCGCACGCAGGCTGAAAGTGGATTTGGGAGCCGGTTGGCGAAATGGACTCGTTGCTGGCGGAAAATCTGGATGAGTCCGGGACCCATATCCAGGTTTTACCCCAGCAGCGAGTCGATATCGGCACCCCGTTCAAAAATCCACTTTCCGCCGGCGCGGATCCGCCCGCGAATCCGCAAGTGTGAACGCGCCATCAGTCCGGTGCCATTTTCAGCGTTCTTACGTATGGTGCGTGCTTTGCTCACTTTCTGAAGAGACGAACATGAGCGTGCTGGGCTGTGGAGATCCCACACAGGGCTGTGGATTTGTAAACACTGGATTGAACTTGGAATGTTCTGTAAACTCTGTGGGGTGCGGTGTTTCCGCTCATCTTTTGGAAACCCACAAAATGACTAAATACAATGGTCGCTCGCGCTTGTAGTCTAAGCTGAAACAAAGTATAGAGTAAAGCGGGGGACACTTGTGAGCAAGAACCGGGTGACGTCGCGCCTCCGAGCAATGCGACCGCGTGCGAAAAATTGCGGAGCGAGGCACCTACAGTCAAGGACGTTTAATTAAATACAGCAGGACCAGGCATGGCGTCATGCTCAGCGACGCAGCAAAATTAACTCAAACTCCAAACTGTCTTGCGGCACCGCCGCCACCGACGCGCTCATCCAAGCTCCCATCGCGTGCTCGCCTCTCGGTTGTCTGCTTCGTGCCTGCGGTCTGCGTCGTCCGCCCGCTGTCGCGGCTGGCTTTCGATACGATCGGCGTAAAAGAAGTTTCGATGCGAACGCGCACTCTCATCACGGCGGGGGAAACGAACACCTGCTGGAAGCAAGGCTCGTACGGCTTTCTAAACCAGGTGCCATTCTTAGCGTTCGCGCGTACGTCGCTTGATACGCTCGCTTTTCCAAGTCGTGCTATGACGACTTGCTCTAAACGACGCCCCGGGCGCGGTGTCGATGAGCGTCTGTTACACGCCGACTTCCTACTGGTCAGGCAAGCGTTGGGCTCCCAATCTCACCTGTTCGACACCGATTCAGTGGACGCCGCCATGTAAATATTGGACAAACAATCGTGTTGTCACTGCAATGCCATGGCAACACGGTTGCTTGCCCCATATTTTCATGGCGACGTTCATTAACTGAGTTTTCTGATTACGATGAAAATGACCCCATAGTGTGGTAAGAGATGGGAAAATTAGTAAAAGCAAGAATACACAGGAGAAGGAACGCTTCAATAGACCTTTTTCGAAAGTCAGTACCATCTGGTGGCTCAAATAGCAGTTTACATTTTGTCGTACTAATGGTGGTAATCGACCTGCCATTTATAATGTTTTGCCGGGCACCATCAATTTCGCTAGTCAACGGCAGTCGAGAATGCGTTCTTTACCTCGAAATTCTTTTTGTATCTCCCCGTTTCGAAGGTGGCAAGCCGTAGGAACGCAGCACCACCTCATATTAACACCGTGATAAACTTTTATACATCAAGAAACTTTAAAGCTGATAATGCCCCGCCAGCAGATTGACATGGGCTCGAGTTAGAATGAACGCTTACTCAGCTTTTGTATTAAATTCCTGCGTCGCAATCGCGTCTCGAATGTATAGCCCACGCATCATCCGCTTCGGAGCTCCTTCAACTTCTTCCATTAAAGTAACCACAAGGTCGCCAATAGTACGACACGTAGGCCATTCCTCAGATTATGATAAAGATTAAAGTGGCCAGGCTGAATTTCGGGAAGGGTGTATAGCCCAGAGACTGAGGAGGCATTTCGCGGTCACGCCTATACCCATTTTCACCTCAAGAAAAAAGTTTTGCGCATTGTTCATACGCTGCGCGAAGTAGTTCTTACGAGATTTGCTTGTCAGAGGAAAAAGCGATGCTTTTGACGTTCGGAACTTGTGCGTCTCGATAAGATAACGTATATCTAATCTAAAATTCACCTACATATATCTTAATTATCCACATAAAGAGGTAAATTAGTAATGCTCCGCGAGGAGCCGGACTTTTGTTTATTATGGTTCTTGAGGTGAAAACGGGTATAGTTCCGTTACCCTTCGCTCCATGCAGGTATGGAGAATACGAACGCCACCTCCTGCCCATTATAACTTCCTTGCCTCCAGTCCGTCGCGCCCACTGATCTATATTGAAGTAGGCTGGATCGCGAATCGGGAGCCAGTCGGTGTCACCACCGACTGGCTCCCGATGTTCCCGTGCCTCGAGAACCAGTCGAGAGGCACGCGAGCATAAGTGCTTCCGTGCACTTATGCTCCCGTACCTCTAGTTTTTTAAATGCTTACTGTGAACTAAACACTATGGCGCTGCGATCCAAACATTTAATGTACACTAAGATAATTCATTAACTTATTTAACTGCTCATGTGATACATCATTCACATGTTCTTGAGAGTAATTAAACTTGAACTTGAACATCATTCCACAACCCGGCACCATCGCCGGTGGTGGTTGCTATGGTTACGCCGCTCAACGACGCGGAGCCGCTCGGTTTTTGCTCAGATTTGCAAAGAAAGCGATTCAGTTTGCAAACAAAAAACAACAAACGCCGTTCTTATTTTTTGTCTTAGAATTGATAGCGTCTTATAAAATCTATTGTGGCGTGAATGGCACATTCAACGTACTGACCCAAGCGGTAAACTTTAGTGCACGTTAATATCCATTAAGAACGAACGCGAAAAAGCGCCTATGTTGTGTTCGTGCAATGTCCCTCACTAGGAAGCATGGTCGAAGGCGCAAAAAAACTACGTTTTTGTGCCTTCCTCGTTTCCGTTGTTTTTTGCGCCTTTAACACCATGCTTTCTTACGTTAACCAACTAGCAATATTACAAGTTCTTATATGTCCCGCACTCTACAGATCCGTCAAGAACATCTCTCTCGAGTGAAGCCGCATCCCATCACTTCGTTTCTATTAGTTTCTTTTAATAACTTTATTTCGTCCTTTCTATAATTTTCATTTACACGTGAGGTCCCGGAAACGAGATTGTACATTGGAAATCTTGGTCAACGTAGGAGCGCCCTGTAGGGTTCTAAACAAAAAACAAAAAAAGAATAGAAAAAAGAAAAAAAGATACAGAGGAAGCCTTGGGAAGAAAGTTTTTTATTGGATGGTCCGAACAGGGTATGGCACTCCAACGTGTTTTGGGAATCGCCGTCCCACCCTCCCCTGTCTACGTGTTCCGCGGCCTCACGCCATCGTTTTCTTTGGCCCGAGTGAAACCGTTTCGTCGTTCCACAAAACTGGCTTGGTGTCGACAAGCAGCGATGCCAGCATGCGGATCCCTGGAACGACAGCAAACGAACAGGCAACGACAACCACAAATTAAAAAAAAAACAGTTACAAAAAAGTTTTTAAAATTGGAACAGAAAAAAAAAAGAAGAAAAGGACAGCGAAGTTCGATTTTTTGAGGGTTCACGTTTTGAACCAACTAGTATCAATGAGCTGATGAGCAATTTTTTCCTTTCGAAATACTGACCTCTGTTGGCAGCTGTGAAATTCCTGCACACTGGCGGGCTAAAACATGAACGTCACAGCTAACTGGAAAAAACACACCCACAGAAAAAGATGATGAGTGCGGTGACGTTTAATTTTCGACGCTGTTTGATTGGCACGTCGGCTCGTAGTGTTGACAGCGTTCCGACGTTCGCTATCTTATGGAATGACTTGCACGTTCCTCGATGCAGTTGTTCCGCCATTGTGCAGGCGTTCTGACCTTCTAATAATCGGAACGTGACTTTTGAAAGGGGTCTATACCCTGAAACTAGAAAGAACAAGAGACGACACATCACAGAAATCTTGAGACTTCTGAGTGGTGTCGTCCGTTGTTAATCTCGGGGTTTCAGACGACGTTCAATCTTCACCAGCTTGTTTGTGCCCGATGTTTCGGAGGATATTTTTGCTTAGAACGGTCACCGCGACGCACCAGTAAAAGACGGGAGAATTATCGATGTGCATTCAAAATAATATTTAGGTCACGACAGCACCACAATCGGACTTCGTCGGCCGAGATGTCAACCCGTCATTGGGAATCCGTATGGCGTCATGACAGCTCGGAGCCATCGACGCCTTTATTTGAATTTTGCTCCCCTTGAGGCTTCAACCTTAGCTAAAGTGGACAAATTACGACTCAGGCGTTTGATGACTTGCCTTTCTAAAGCCTTTTTGACTGGGATATATATATATATATATATATATATATATATATATATATATATATATATATATATATATATATATATATATATATATATATATAACGCACTTGTCGTTTTCTTTTTCCTGAAAATTGTGCCTACAAACAGAGCAGTGAAGATTGGCTGAAGAAATAATCTGCCTCGGACAATTTTAGAGCGCAGCACTTAGGCCTCATTCACACAGCCGGCGTCTCGCCCCGTCCAGGCAAAAGCGCCGTGGGCGCCGTGCCGAAAACGGGACGGTGCCGATGGTGCGGGGACGGAGGAGTGTTCGAACCAGCGGCGACGGAACTGCCGGCGGTGGCTATGTGAATAGGTTGATGCATAGCGGCTGTGCCCCCTTATATTGGTCGGTAGCTTGCGCCACCTAGATTAGAAACCCTTCTGCACCTTACAAATTCTGCGTCTAACTTTTGTATCCCGTAAGACTGCATAACCTATTAATTACGTGCGTAATTTAACGCTTCCCCCGATCTCTACTACCAATCTTGTGATCCCCTATTTGTGACTGCTTTGTGGAGGCGTCGACCACCAAATGTAGCGGACGATCGGCGTCGATGGGCACAGCCACAACTGTTTTGTTCCTTGGTGCTTGCGTTCGGGTTGCCGATAACGATCTTGCATGTTTGAAAACATTTTATTTGTCTCAACGTTTCGAAACAAAAAAAATGAAAGCCGTTTACAACTCCCTGTAACGCCAAATTAGAGCGCAGCTCTTGAGGAGGAGAGGGGAAGGCACGGGGAGGGGGGGTCACGTGACCTCGGGGGAGGGGGGGGGTCACGTGGCCTGGGGGTCACGTGGCCTCGAGGAGGGGGGGGGGAAGTTTCCCTCTAAATCTAGCGGGGAAAATTTTCCGCTAAATTTAGCGGGGAAAATTTTCCGCTAAATTCAGCGGGGAAAATTTTCCGCTAAATTTAGCGGGAAAATTTTCCGCTAGATTTAGCGGGAAAATTTCCCGCTAGATTTAGCGGAGAAAAATTTTCCGCTAGATTTAGCGGAAAAACCTTCGCTAGATTTAGCGGGGAAAATTTTCCGCTAGATTTAGCGGAGAAAATTTTCCGCTAGATTTAGCGGGGAAAATTTTCCGCTAGATTTAGCGGGGAAATTTTTCCGCTAGATTTAGCGGGGAAAATTCTTCCGCTAAATTTAGCGGGGAACTTTTTCCGCTAGATTTAGCGGGGAAAATTTCCCTCTAGATTTAGCGGGGAAAATTTTCCGCTAGATTTAGCGGGGAACATTTTCCGCTAGATTTAGCGGGGAAAATTTTCCGCTAAATTTAGCGGGGAAAATTACCCATCATGCACCGCGCGGTTACGCCGACGGCGACGCCGACGGCGACGCCGCTCAAGCCGGGAACGGGCGCCTAAGAGCTGCGCTCTAAAACGACAAGACCCACCGCGAGCACGTTTCACATCAATCACTCCTTACGCTACATTTCGTCCCCGATGATAGACGACCGTATTTTCTTTCTTCGGCTGTTCTTCCTAAAAAAAGCATTTACGTGTATCGCAAAGGAACCGATGTGGTCTCACCATTTCGAGCAGCAGCTCAGCGGTAAATCCAAATCTCTGTGTGCCCGTTGTTCAAGAGCCGTAACCATCACACAATGCGCCCGGCGCCTCGCTGGCCCCCCTCCTTCTTCCCGAAAAAAACTTCGAAGTGTCTAGCGTTACGTCCGACGTAACCCTAGTTACGTCCGAATCTCCGCCTTCCCAAGGTTCACGGGGAGAGAGAGGAGGGCGGGGGAAGGGGGGGAGGGGTTAGGTATACGCGTGTCAGTGCTCCGTCCGGACGTAACGCTAGCCTCAGCAAAAAAACTTTGTTGGCTTCGTCGTTAGGGCACAGTACGGTCAATTCCCCCGCCGCGGCCGCGTCCATAGTCACCCAACTTTTGAGAATCCGCCAGATTCAGCGAAAGTTTCCTATTTTGTGATTGGCTGTCCCTCGATGGGGCAAGGCGCCGGCGTTCCCGGTTTCGCGCTGGTGCCGGGGACGTTGGACATTCTCGTTCGGCCCATTTCGGCTCAGGCGCCCCGATTTCGGTCGGAAACCGGTCTTAACACCCTCTCCCTCGGCGGAATGGACGGCCGGCGTTTTCGCCGGGCTGGGTGAAAAAACGGCTGTGTGAATGAGGCCTTAAGGCTGAACTCCATGGGACGAATATGCTGCGAATAACTGACGAATTTTGCCCGGCGGCTTTTGCACGGCGCGTGGAATCAACACAGTGGCTGCTATGTCGCGCGCAAAGCGAGCGTGCCGTCGGGCGGCGTTCGCCAGTTATTCGTCGCATAATTCGTTCCATGGAGTTCAGCCTTTAGGCGCCCGTTTCCGGCTTGAGCGGCGTCGCCGTCGCCGTCGGCGTAACCGCGCGGTGCATCATGGGGAATATCCCATAATGCACCGCGCGGAAGGAGGAGGGAGGAGGAAGGAGGAGGGGGAGTGAGGATGAGGAAGGGGAGGAAGGAGGAGGGGGAGGAAGGAGGGGAGGAGGATGAGGGGGGAGGAGGGAGGGGAGGAAGGAGGAGGAAGAGGGAGGAGGAAGGAGGAGGAGGGAGGGAGGGGAAGGAAGGGGAGGAGGAAGAAGGAGGGGAGGAGGTGGAGGAGAAAGGAGGAGGGGAGGAAGATGAGGGTGAGGAAGGAGGAGGATGGGAGGAGAAAGAAGGAGGGGGAGGAGGAAGGGGAGGAGGAAGGAGGAGGAGGAGTATTTGGTAGGATGAGGAGTTGAGGAGGAGGGAGGAGGAGTATACCCTCCCCTCAGTACCCTTCCCTCCTCCTCCTCAAGAGCTGCGCTCTAGTTCGGCGTTACAGTAAGTTGTAAACGGCTTTCCCTTTTAGAGCGCAGCTCTTAGGCGCCCGTTTCCGGCTTGAGTGGCGTCGCCGTCGCCGTCGGCGTAACCGCGCGGTGCATGATGGGTAAATTTCCCCGCTAAATTTAGCAGAAAATTTTCCTCGCTTGATTTAGCGGAAAATTTTTTCCCGCTATATCTAGCGGAGAATTTTCCCCGCTAAATCTAGCGGAAAATGTTCCCCGCTAGATCTAGTGGAAAATTTTCCCCACTAAATTTAGCGGAAACTTTACCCCGCCAAATTTAGCGGAAAATGTTCTCCGCCCCCACCCCTTCAGGTCATGTGACCCCCAGGCCACGTGACCCTTCCCCTAGGTCACGTGACCCCCCTCCCACCCCCGTGCCTTCCCCTCCTCCTCAAGAGCTGCGCTCTAATTCGGCGTTACATGGAGTTGTAAACGGCTTTCATTTTTTTATACTAGTTGTCATATTACGAAAAAAAAACGTTTGCGCCATTATTCGTGCATTGCGCGAAATAGTTCGTACACGGTTCGGTTGTCGAAGGAAGAAACGATATCCTCAGCGTTTGAAGCGTGTACAGTCTTTTTCAAAAGTTTAGTGCCCACCAGGCGCGTGGCCGGAGCGGGCTCGCTTTCTTGCGGCGGCGCTCTTATCGTCGGCGCTCGCTGGCTGCGAGGTTTTTGAGAGCGAGGGGGAACTTTGCTCTCGCTATTTTGCGCGACTTCGTTATCAAGTATCGAGGCGAGCGCGACGTGAGAGTGAAGTTCTCCATCGCTCTCAAAAGCCTCGCAGCCAGCGAGCGCCGACGATAAGAGCGCCGCTGCACGGAAGTGAGCACGGATCCTGCCACGCGCGCGGTGGGCTCTAAACTTGTCAAAAAAGTCTACGCGTTTTTAGAAGATAACATAAAGATAATCTAAGATGCACATACATATATCTTAATTCGACACTAAGAAGGGGACACTAAGCCGGCGCCTCTGCGAGGAGGCTCGTGGTTACGCCGACACCGATGCCGACGCCGACGCCATTCAAGCCGGAAAAAAAGCTTCTAAAAGTTGCGCTCTAAAAAAAAAATATCCTGTTCATTATTATATACTTTTTTTTTCATTTTAGACATTTATTTATCAGGTAACTAGGCATGCTAAAGAAACAAAAGAAATTCTTTGATCTTGCGGCATGAGCGTGCAGGTTTATAAAGCGCTTTAATAGACTACCTCATTAAACATATGCGTATATTTTGTACGTAAGAATGAAGCGTATATTTTGCAACTATAGTTGCAAAATATACGCTTCATTCTTAGGTACAAATATAGCGCATTGTGTTGAGTTTCCATGCAATCCTTATAAGGATTGTATGGAAACTCAACGCACGCTCTTTAATGATCCGAGGACTGCAGAGTTTCTGGTTGTACTTACAACGGTACTGGAATCGATTACCGTATATACATGCTCCAACCGGAATCTCGCGTGCTATCCGTCTCAATTACGTCCAAAAGCCATTGCTACAATTTCAAAAGAACCCGTTAGAAGCATACTTCTAGCGCTTAACATGAGGCCATTTGTAAGCAAAAAAAAAAAAAATACAGCTTTCGATTTCTAATGCACCCTTTTGCGGAAACCTTTGAGTGTAGCGTAATTCCTAAACAAGTCACGCAATTGTATCAAAAAAGAAGAATATTCGTTATTTTATGTATTCATGGTACTTTCCAGATCTACGAAGAGCATTGAATAAGGAAGCATCTTGAAATACATGGAAGCACTTCCGTTATAAGACGCACGAAAGATGCATACACAAAATCATAAATGTGTGCATTCAGCTTTGGACAGAAGCTGCTTCAATCAACAACAAATGCAAAAATAAATACATAAAATATTATATAGATTGGATTATATCAAATTCGACAAAAGCAAACAAACAGAGGTTATGGATAAATGAAACACTGGTAAATAAAATATATGTTGTTATTTTAATGCGAGAGACTATGCAAAAGTACATAACATTGTAGATAAGCGCTGAGGTGCTTCATTAGCGTTCATTATAAATTCGGGAATGTTGCTTCAAGTTCGAATTTAATAAGTTAATGAAAGCGTTAGTTATACCAGTCAAAGGTTCGAAACTTGTACTGATTTTGGTACGGGTACAATGGGATTATTTAAGAAACAAATCACTCGAATAACAACTGCTTTAGTAATGCTCATAAATTAGGGTCAGAAGAGAAATAGTTCAAATGACATTAAGCAAGTTTCAACCAAGAAATGACTTCCAATGAAGTCGTCTTTTTGACCAAGAAGTTCTTCCCTTCTATACACCAACTCAACTCTCCTACGTCACGCCGCGGTGGTGGCGCGTCGGGCGCACTTCCGGTCTGGGGCGGTGGGCAGAAGTCGCCGTGCGAGACATGCATTCCTGTGCTCTTTTGGAAGAAACCAGACAAAAAACCTGCCTTCTCGTCAAAATGCTGCGACGGGGGCTGTACCAAGAGAGTCTGGAAAGGTTTGAAGATCAGTTTTCATGTGTTTCTGCCCCCTCCGTTCGTCCGAGAACGTGGATAGTAGCCGTGAAAAGGGCAAACCAGACGCTGTCGAACTACGATTGCTTGTACGGGCAACACTTTGTGGTCGCCAGATGTATTTGTTTTGTTCCAACATGAACGAGAAAAAACCAGTTGTCCGGACCACCCACGGGTTCAGTGTGTCTTCAAATTCACACGGCTGCCTGATCGTTCGAACTTTCGTCCGCTGTATCAAACTTGTCTGCTTTTTGTCGTCTGCTCGTTCAAACAAAAGCGGCCCGTAGACCAAACTTTGACCCGGTGATTGCAATAAGAAGTAATTGCAGGCTTCAAAAGACTTAAGTAGGCTCGGTGTAAACAGTAGATACAAGATGTTGATCATAGGTACCAGTGGCCATCACCGGCTTGTTACGCTTGGTCTGTTCCCGCTTCCGATTTTCAGTATCGACGTCGATCATCGCCGCTACCTTCTACACTTTTGCAGCACGAGCGACGTCGCGACCGAAAATAGCTAGAACAATCTCATCATGGTTTTGGCGTCCATTCTGCGTCGTTCATGCGAATGAATCGTCGCACGTCAAATTATTTACGCAAAGTTCAGCGGCGTAACGAGCCTTGATAATTTCGTTATGGCGATTAAAGTGGTAAGACATTGCTATCAGGACGTAGAATCGACGATTCCAACGCGAAAAAGAGTATGCAGACTCACACAGACGCCGACAATGTGACATTCCAATGGTTTGTTGACGCGGGACGCGGTGCTTCTTGCCCGCACTCCATTGCGCACGCATTCGAACTGTCGTCTGCTCTTTCAAACCTGTCTGCTTTTTGTCGCCAGCTCGTTCAAACGATAGCGGTCCGTAAACCAAACGTTGACCCGGTAATTGCGATAAGAAGTAAGTGCAGGCCTCAAAACACTTTTGAAGGTTGGTTGGGATAAGTAGGCTAAGTGTAAACAGTAGATACAAGAAGATGTTGATCGTTGTTGCCAGTAGCCATCACCGACTTGCAATGCCCGATTTTACTTGCGGTTTTCTGTATCGACGTCCACTATCTCAGCTACGGTCCACGCTTTCGCAGCCCGAGCGACGTCGCGACTGAAAATAGCGAGCAGAATCTCATCGTGGGAGTCAGGCTTTAGCGCCCATTCTGCGGCGTCCACGTGAAATGAATCGCCGCACGTCACATTATTCACGCAAAGTTTTGCCTCGTTAATTTTGCTGAAGCCGCTCAAGTAGTCAGACATTGTTAGGAGGACGTAGAATCAACAATTCCAACGCGAAAAATAGCACGGGGACTCCCACCGACGCCGACAACAACGCAATTCAATGGTTTGTTTACGGGCGACGGCGGGCTTCTTGCCCACCGTCCACCGCGCATGCGCGGCGCCGGTGGCATCCGCTAGGGGCGCTCCGGTTTGTTTGTAAACATGAGTTGGTGTATAAAAGAATCCCCAGTTAATGGATGAAAGTTTACTGCGCGTTTTGAATCGCATAAGTTAAATATCTTTCTTATGAAAAAAAACACAGCAAGAACAAATAGTATCGCGCGCATCGCATTACGGGTTAGCATCGCGGGTTTTATTGCTTCATTCTTTCAGACTGGCAACGCTCGTTTTGTGCTGGAACGTGCTCATCCGTGGAACCGACGTAGGTAACAAAAGTTGCGGTTCTTCGGTACTCCGAGCAATAACAGGAATTATAAAACGCCCATGTCGTGTTGGCGCTAACTACGTCGCGCCGTGTCCCCCTTTAACAGGTTACCTTGTCCGCTCCCAGCTTTATAATCGTCTCGACGTGCTCGACATACACCTCCCTGCCAGATCGCCCGCGAGGGGCGAATAGCCTCCGATTTGTTTCCGCTCCCTTCTTAATTCTTTTTTACGCCCGCCATAATCATCGAGGCGATGCGGGGGCTCGGAAGAATCCCCCGCATTACACAAACAAACCTAAATCCCCCCCCCCCCCCCCCCCGCAGATTTTCATTCTCATGCACGTTTTATTCGTTCCATGCCACGCTTCGATCGTGTTTGCTCCGCACGTGCTCGAACCAAAATGCACGGAACCCCGACCATCCGAGCCCAGGTCGTCACTAGTTAGGGGAAAAGGACCGAGAGTATACAGCGGCCTGGGGGAAACCTTTAAGCTCGGCTCACCCTCCTCGTGTGGACGCCGTAGAAGTGAACGTCAGCGTCGAATAAACGAGGCGGACGTGCCTGGATCCCCGGGTTTTGTCTGTTGGAAGCGTCTGTCGGGAATCGGGCCGTAGGGCAACAACAAAACACGCGAGCTCCACGTACTTGTCTCTGTCGTTTTGTTTTCAATGACGCGACTCATGCTGTTGTCCTTGTTAGGCACAGCGGGTTGCGCGTGTTTCTCCGGATTGTTAGAGTTTCCCGACGCCGAAGCTAATTATATTCAGATGGAGTTTAAAAGACACATGCTTGCCCCGAACGCCTTATTGTCGCAGCCAATAAGATTCCGGCACAGATGACAATGCCGATGAACGCATATAGTAGCCGTCAAGATGCTAAGCCACGCGGTTCTTGAGCTTGCAGTGCGTCTTCGATTGCACGCCCTAGGGAGGGCATATTTTCTCTTGCAATGCAATCTCAGGAGCTCCAGCATAGGTAACTGACCGCCAGTGCACTTTGAAGTAAAAATCTTCCCTTCACCTAATCGGTTTAGTCAACGGGAAGTGCGAGGGGTATTGCGCCGCTCTGATGATGCTCTCTCCAAAAAAGACGTCCTCCCCCTCTCTCTTCTTTCTCTCTCTCCCTAGCCCAAGGCAACAATCATGGGGCCGGAGCTCTCGATATTAATTAAAAAGATAGTTTTCAACAACACCCCCGGCACCCTTTTGTCACTGAGACCGTATGAATTTTGCAGCATGATACCGATCGTCATTCTCATTGGTTGAACCGAAGAATCATTACCTGGTGTTCAGAGCGGATTGCTGGGCAGTTTTCTCGAGGAGGCATTTTAGAGTGCATAGTAGAAATGAGTAGCATGGCCAATGTAGTGTTGTTGCTCAATTTAGTCATTTTATTTGACCAGCGGGAGGGACTTCCGTTTGGCGGGTGGCGAAATTTTGAGCGAATTTGAAGTCATGTAAAAGTTGTTTTCTTATTTTCTTTTTTGCGGTCTGAAATGTTTTTGAGTTAATATTTATCGACCGTAAATAGCTTAACTTCTCTCGTAATTTAGAGCATGAAGTCGCCACCTTTGCTTACTCTCGACAAAACGTTTATCAGTAAGAATAACGCGTGCGACACCATTGAGATATTACGGTGGTAAGCGATGAAACATACTGTGAACTGATTTGTGCGTGAATTGATGAATTCGCTTTTTCAAGACTTCCAGATAAAATTTTCCCAGTAGGCTATGCGCAAAAATTCAAGAAAAAAAAATAAGGGCTATCGAGTTCTGAATTTTGAGACTGGTTACTGGAAGTTAATATGGATATCAGACAAGTCAGATACTTTTATCGGAAAATAGAGCTTTTGCTAAGCACGTTAATTTGGTCAGTGGAACTTTCAGCCGCCACCAATTACTTCACGAAAGATCGGAACAATGGAGGTGTAGGTTGGCAGGTATGACAGGGCTTCAAACTTGGTAAGCGTAAGATCACGCATTGGGCATCGTTCTGTGTATGGAAGCGGCATGAGTTAAACAGTAGAGCTCCACGCTAAGGGTTGTTTTATTCATTATACTGTTTTTAGACTTCTATGATAAGGAAGTTAGACTAAAGAGTCATTCCCGCCCTGCGCCTGAAATTTAGAGGTTTTTAGCGGTTTTACGGGATTCATATAGCGGGTTTTTAATTTTTGACTTGGCAACAGTGGGAATAGGCAAGTTCTATTCCGCGCATGGCACATCGTTGTCAAATTTCAAGACCATAGTGACTGTCAGCTTAAGAGACGCAGGGCGGGGTATATTATGTTGACACCAATCGCTCGCTGATTTTTTATCGGGCGTTTTTATCAGCCGATGACACAATCCTACTGGTTCCAGAACGATAACAAGATGCTCGTCACGCTCTGTGTTTCTAACACTAGGATTGGTTATAGACCAAAATGTTCGACGTTTTAGAGCGAGGCCATTTTTTCCGACCCGGGCGCCGCCCTGCGGGCCTTTCGCAGCGACTGCAGTTTAGCAGACGGCGCAATGCCGTCCAGGTGAATAAATCTTGTTCATCCGGTGTTAAAACCGCACATGACGAAAAGCCAAACGGCACGCCCAAAGAAATCGTGCAGGCTGTGCGTACTGCGACGTACCACCGCGATTTCTGCAGCCCCTGCGCCGCAAGCGCCGCAAGCGCCGCTCGCGTCTGCTTGCGAGGAAAAAACTAATCTGGTTTTTAACAGCACGTGGGTTCAAAGATCCTCGCGAAATAACTTGAAAAACAGGCTGTGGTTGCATTCTGGAGACATAAAACATCGATCGCAAGCTCTGGAATAACGAACTCGGAAACTCTTCCATCGCCGCGTTTGTGACATACATACAATCTGATTACAACAACACAATGTGATTGATTATCTTTTATATACCACTTCGAGTAAAAAATAAGCTGGGACAGAACGTGTAAAATAGAACGCAGACAGAAAGAGCCTCTAAGCTGAAAATTGCATAAGACATTTTCCCACAGCGCCCGCTGTGATGCAGTACAGGCGTCCTAACAAGTAAATAGATACCCGCACGTCTAAGGCGATCACACTCCACCATGCGAGAGACTTGCAGCGCAACATTTTATGGATTTGTAATATATTTTTTATCTTAAAGATGGTCAGTAATCGAAGTTTAAATAACAATACAAAAATATATAGGCTTTTAGTGGTTGTTTATTTAGAATTCAATACTCTGCACTTACCATGAGTGCACGTGCCGCCTTTAGACGGGTACCCTATGTGTACGCGTGTTTGTTTGCTGCCAATATATATAAAAAAAATTGTTTTCAGCTGTAGACGCGAGAAAATCGTTTAAGATATTGAGCGTTTAACGCGTCAAAATAATACGAAACAACAACAACACTTCAGGATTAGAGCACGCTACAAAATATTTGGCTTCTTCTGAGTGGAAGTCTACAGCTTGGAATGGTGTTTTCGTAACTTGTTGAGAAGTTATGATGCTTTAAGTAGGGGTATGCGAATACCGAATAGTAGTTATCAAACCGAATACCGAATCGAATTAAGAAAAAACAAAGCCGAATACCGAATCGAATATCGAATAGCGATTTTATTTGTAGGAATCTTTCAAAGTGCGCTGTGAATGAGATAATTATATGTGCAGAGCATGCGCCTGGTGCAGAATATGCATCTCATGAGGAACAAAATCTCAAATATAGATAAGTTCTAAAGAAAGAAAAAAAAACGAAAAGAAAGACAGCTGCTGATGAACGTTGGGCACTTAAGATCCAATTTTATGGCGCAAACATAATCTATTTACCCCAAGCGTCTCAAAAAACCAAAAATTACAGCCATACGTGCCTTTTTTTCTCGTTAAAAGCACGACCTAACACCGCGACATACCTTTTTTATATTTATATATTTCAGAAACGGGGCATTTTGCGATATTCGGTCTCAATTTTAAGCGAGAAAAAGGGCACGGGGGATTTGATTTTATATAAATAAACAAATAGGGGTTAAATCTGAGTAAACAGGCTTAAACAATAAAATGTGAAGTGAAAAAAAAAACAAAAAAAAAAAAACGTGGTTAGGTGGCGCAAGTCACCGTCCAACTGCAGCTATATGCATCCATTCCTCCGTCAATCTATTCTGTTTTGGAGAGCTTAGATTTAAAAGAGTGAGCAAGCGAAACTGAAACCACGGAGACTGCTCCTGTGCAGATTGGTCGCAAGTGCACATGTGTTGTTAGTCGCGTGGAAAGAAGGCGAGCAAACGGAAGAGCGACGACGCCTGCCCGATCGACGCTTTCGTCAAATGCTTTCGTCTTTTCGCCACCTTCTCGCAGTTCGTAATTCAAACGCGGCTATCGAACGGTTGGAAACCCACTCAAACCTAGGCACACTATTTTTCCGTTCCGTTTCGTTCCGAACGCAGTGATGTTCCATGCGGGGTATTTTAATGCGAATAGCATTCTTTTTAATGCGAATAGCATTCTTTGGATACTTCACGCACTTTTCGTCTATCTATCTATCTATCTATCTATCATCTGGCTATCTAACCTCTTACGCCGCGGGTCGATAAATAAATAAAAAAGACCGGCGCCGGCTGGGATTCGAACCGTTGACCCTTTGATCAGCAGGCAGACGCGCTAACCACAGAGCTATGAAGGCAGTCATTCAACGCACTCTAAACGGTTGTTTATATCTTTGCCATAGGACGCGCTTTACAGCGCTGTCACAGCTACCGGTGCGCGCGCGTTCCATGCACGAGGGCTCATTCCGCTCTCGTGAGGCTGAGCACGGCCGCTAGCTCACCCTCTCCCGCGCTCGGGAGAGGGTGATGCAGCGGCCGTGCTCAGCCTCACGAGAGCGGAATGAGCCCTCGTGCATGAACGCGCGCGCACCGGTAGCTGTGACAGCGCTGTAAAGCGCGTCCTATGGTAAAGATATAAACAACCGTTTAAAGTACCGTTGGTTGAGACTAGCTGAGACGCCAGAAAGTCTGGTCGGTACCATTTTGAGTGTTTGTGCGTATGGCGCGTGCTTTGCTCGCCTTCCTAAGTGACACAAACGCACGTGCTGGGCTGCGGAGATCGTGCGCAGGGCTGTGAAAGTGTCAGCAAATTTAGAATCGCCTCAAGAGTGGGCTGGCGTATCTAGAGTGTGCCGGCCACCTGACGAACGCGCATAACTCCGCACCGTTTGATGCTATTCGCATTAACGTAGATAATCATTCCCAAAGGATGGGTTCTGCTGACTTTTTTCCTTTTTCAGGGAATTTCTGGTCTCAATTTTGGTGAAAAGGGAAATGGGAATTTTAACACGTTTGCAGGAATTTTAAGAATTAACGAGGGAATTCGGGAAATACTCTAAAGGAAACTAGACACAAAAAAGTCGAGTGGTTCAAATGTTTTAAGAAGAGAAAGAAAGTTGTGGTGCAGGAAAAAGGTGTCTGAACGACTCTTTTTCAAGTAGGTTTAGAAAACTTGTACTTAACTTGAAGTACATTCTCCGAGTATGTACTTCTACTTGATTTAAAGTAATTTTTTTCTGTACTTTCCTAGCAAAACTACAACTTCCAACTTCAAAATATAATCTCCAAATTTGAAAAAGAAAAGCGCATTGTTATGTAATAACACGCTATCGTTTTTCAAGATGTCATTTGGTAATTTCTTTGAGGGAAGTAATGGCGGCTATAAGACCGATGCAAATAAGTTCCGTGTAGGATGATAGTGTTAAATAGTTTGTCAGCGAGAGTGAAACGACTACTCCATGGCCACTTCATTTATTTTGGAAAATAACTGGATCACCCTCGATTACCCCATGAAAGATTCTGTTAAAAAGTACTTGCACCTTTGGAAGTATGTGATATTTATAGTACTTTACCTCAAGTAAATTGCACCCAATGTGCAATTACTACCTTACTTGAAGTACATAATCTCTCATTTGCTTTGTACTTTACACCATGTACTTTATAGATGTACTTTACCAAACACTGCTAAAGGTTATATTATTTTGTTAATAAAAATATAAACTGGCCACCCTACCAAAAAGCCAGTATAATTTTTCACTCATGAAACTGGAAATTAACTGGAATTGTTTCTGGAAAACTGAAATCTCAGTTCCGTAATCCACATAGCGGAAGTTATACTGGGTTTTTTGGTAGTGCAGTAACATTTTCTTCTTTTTAAACATGCGATTTCACGGAGCTTTTGTGGTAAAATGCGCGCATAGTGGCCTGCAAGACCACAGAAATCAGCTGATGCGAAAATAAAGGTAACAAAATGCAGGGAAATATGCGGGGATATTTCAAAAGTTTGCAGGGAACAAGTACCTCAAATAGGGAATTGTTGTACCCAAGAAAGGGAATTCTTGGACATGGTATGGAACATCTATCCGAATTAGAATTTGCGGCTTGCGGTTCCGAAAGAACGACGACGATAACTGAGCTGGTTTCATCGGCTTGGTTAACGTGGGTTTGTATTTGTGATCTTGCAGTCGCCGATTTCTGTGAGTGTGGCAAGTGTGTTCTACATCGGCGCTTGAACTTGAAACGAGGGGCTTTACTCGTGAAAATAATTAGGCTTAGCGCGGAATTCCAGCCTCCCAACAATTCTCTCTGGAAGCGGCGCAAACGGGATGTTTCGGTTGTGATTCAATTTTAGATTGCGGCACGATCATGAGTAATTCTGCGTGCTATAAAGTCTGTGGCGTTCGTTACTTTTCTTTTTCTAACCTGTGTGTTAGATTTTTGTGGAATGGTAGGACCAAGAGGTGTTTCTCGCATGGTCTGTCGAACATCACGGCGCTTACATCAGGAGAAAAGACTGCTCTTTTCTCAGCTCCGCGCCGACCGCGCGTCTTTGGCCGAATAATATTGAATATTCGAGTGACCGAATACTAGGAATTTGATTCGCGAATCGAACTATTCGGGAACTTGCAATTCGATTCGAATTCGTATATTCGAGTATTCGCACACCCCTAATTTTAACAAGTAGGCCAGTTTTGGAAATACATAATTTAAAGACAGAGGAATACGTAACTCCTTCATCAATTTTTTGAAGATAGTATTCCTTAACAGAAGGCGAAAGTCAGAAAAAAGGCGAATAGCTAAAAGACTCCTCAACGTTCGTCCCTCTCCCCCTCCCCCCACATCCTTTGTCTCTTCCCCCTCCCCCCCTCCCCCGAAAAAAAAAAAGCTTTATTTTTTATTTTTTTAGTAGACATTGAAAAGATTTAAAGCACGCAACATTGCGAGCATAGATTTTCAGGTTCGCGCCCTATGCTTGCCAGGTAGCCTTGAGAAGATGAAGATCACGATCGAGGAGAGTCGTGACAGGGGACAGAACGCATCATCTAAAGCTTGCGGTCACACTGCTTATACATCTTACAAAAGACAATCGGCAGGCATCAGTCACCGCGATATTCGTGGTTCGAATGCCGCGTGCCAATTCTCTTCTTGAATTCGTTGCCATGCGGCAATCAAAGCACGGATATCGTGGTGACTTGCATTCGGATCCGCTTGCAGACTGTCTTTGGTATGATGTATAAGCAGAGTGACCCCGGCTTCACCGTTGAAAGTAAAAAGAAACTGCAGTGGCGATAGTCACAAGCCCGCATTATTTTGAGTGTTGCTGACTGACACTTTTTTCTATTGGAGAACGTTCAACTATTGCGGAGGAGATCCGAACGGCCGCTCTCCAATCGTCTAAGCTGAGAACTAGACCTTAAGGACAGCCCAAGATCTTTTGTTTTGTCCAGCAGGACGAGTCCCAGAACAAGCTATGCTGCTAATGATTGCCGGAACTCCTGTCAAGCGAGTTCGTAGCCATCTCTACCGAAGGGTAATGGATGACCGCGTGACCTGGAAACCAGAAGTTGGTAGGACGTTGCAACGGTGTCGGGAGCTATTGCGAGCCCTACGACATTTCAGAGGTCCTTCGTGTGGAGCGGCACAACGCACGCTCACAGGATCTGTACAAAGGTCTTCTACGGCGCCGCTCTTGTACTCCCTGTCACTTCTGAGTATTGAAAGAGCCCGAACTCGGTACGCTGAATGATTCCACAGGACTGCGCTGCGTAACTGATTAGGGCTTTCACCATCTCTGCAAACGACGCGACCCTTCTTGTGACACAAGAATGGCCTTTCTCGCTAAACTTGAAGAGAGACGATGCGTCACATTGCTCGCATCAATAGTGTTCCAGTGGTGGCCATTTCAATCCCCACCCCTTGGCCTGTTCAAATTCACACATCGGACAGCTGGCACCCAAGTTTCAGCTACGAGATCGAAGCAGCCGGAGAATATTTATGTCCCCACCTCCGCATTCAACGCGAGAGCCCCTGTTCATGCAAGAGAGATTACCAATTCCCCAAACTTTAGAAAAATGCCTCCACGATTGTTTCCTGATCGATCACGCTTGAACGTGTGGAGGAAGCTAACGGTGATTGGATTCACGTAGACAAAGTCGCCTCTGTCAATAGAGTTAAGGAAACACAACAGTTGTCATTACTACTGGCGGAAATGAATTTTGAAGTTTCTGGCAGGATTAAGTTTGAGACATCATCGACTACTGCAGAGCTTGTTGCCATCTGGGAAGAGCTAGAGTCCTTTAAAAACATCACCCCGCCAACCAAAGCTGTGGTACTCACGGACTCCAGAAGTGCACTTCAACATCTAGTAGAGGGCAACTCTACTTTTAAATAAATTGGCATTAATAGCTGCAATGGGGGAAGATTTTGGCTTGAGCCTGGCTTTGCAGTGGATACCATCTGATGTTGGGGTTCCCGGAAGCTAGAGAGCGAACAAGTCATGCTGCGCGGGCCCATAAGGACAGCACTCCTACATTCATTTGAGACCACTTTAATAAAGCCCACAAACATATACTGTAAACAACTTAATTTTCACGAGGACTTGATTTTCGCGAATTTTCGCAGAGTCGCCTACAATTCGAGAAAATAGGTTCCACGAACAATTCCGATAAAATGTAAACACATTGGAATCTATACTAAGATTCCATCACGTCGCGAAAATTAGAACCCGCGAATTATATCGAAACTCTAGCTTTGATCTAAATAGCGAAATATTGGAGCCCGCGAAAAATTAGTCGTTTACAGTATACGGTAGACCGTCCTCAGAAACGCCCACACAAAGGACCAGTGAGGGAAGACCTCCTCGAAGAATCATTTACAAACTCCCATGTGCCGAGGCATCACTCTAGTAGAGATCATGAACTGGCTGCCCATTTATTGCAAACGCCTCCAAATGTACAGTCGCAAGGCAGATCCGGCTGTCCGACGTGTGGCGGGGATTCTGGGGACGCAACTCATGCACTACTTCTATGTCCAACTCCATAAAAACCTGCGCTGGAGCTGCGACTTTCCCGCTTCATTGTCCAAAAGCTTTTACACCCCAACAAAACGCGGAAAATAATTGCAAAACAAACAAAACAAAAAAAGAAACGTTCTGTGGCTTTTTTCGGTATTTTCACGATAGTGGCCTTTCTGAACGTCTCTTGCGTCTCACAGGAAGAGAAAAGAAACTGGTACATATGCCCGGGTCGGTATCTTGACTGTCTTCGGGTTGCATCAGTTAATTGCAGCATCAAGCTAAATACAATATCAATAGGATAAAATCACCAAAATCAACTCCAACGAATGGTGTATTGGTGACGAGTATTAAACATTTAAATTTATGTCTGCGAGTGAATAGTTAGCACGGCAACATTCCCGACTTGTAGGGCGGTGCCGAGGTTGCAGTTTCCAAGGCGCACTAATGGATCGTGCCATCTCGGCTCCATACTGCGATAGTTTGGAGTGCAATCTCCTGCTCGTTGTTGTCTTTTTCTCACCAACCCAGATCTAAAAACACCCGTTCGCTTTCGGAGTACAGTGCATCGAATGTTCGAACTTTATAAAGTCATTTTTCTCCTCATTTTCCTCTATGTATCCCTTTCCCAAGACACCGAGTAGCCACTGCCCTGTGTACCGGAGCCCCAGACCTCTTCTGGCTTCCTCCTTTATTTTCACCCCAAAATAAACAAAGAGCAGCAATAATAACAATAATTATATTTTATATTTCTGACGCAGCGCTCGAGCTGAAGCGAGCCAGGAAACAACTTCAGAGTTTGTCTGGAACTCGTGTTAGTGAGAGTACGCAGCCTCGATACAACACAATCGTCGTTCAGCGAATGCTGACATAGCACTCAATCTGTGCCCCGCGCGCTGATCGAGGAAGAAAATCCAGTGCGCAGGACCTGTGGCGGTTAAACACCAAGCTCCTAGAGAACAAGCTGGGCAAAGGACCCTCGTAGTTTCATCTCCTCGCCAATCATAACTCAGGATGTATCCGCTAGAGTCAGCAGAATGTTACAGCAATCACTTGACAAGGACTGGAAGAAACTGACGGAAATATTTTGTTTCAGGCTGTAATTGTGTCTGTAAACGAACGATAAAAATATAACGTCTGAAAATGGGAATTTTTTGTGTTTGTTTCGCAACCGTGAAATTGCCTTCGGTGTCTCCTGAACAACGGGCAGTCCTTCTGACGACCTAGCCGAGGCTTCACGTCAGCGTGTTTACGGCACCACCCACAGTGACGCGCCGGACATGCCGCCTGGTATCACTGCTCGGACTTGCGCAAGACGAAGGCGCCCAACTTCCGGTCGCCCATTTCCGGTGCGTAGATAAGCAGACAGGAACGGGCACCAGCCGCCCATCTCCCGGAACCGGAACCCGTCGTCGCCGTTAGAGGGACACCATCTTCGGGAAACGACTCCTTCGACGCTCTGTTCGCGCCCTACGAATGTACACAGTGCCATCGGCGCTACGCGCTGGCTCCACGAATCAGCGACAGCCTCGCTGTGCCACGTGGCCTCCGCGTTCACGTGTCGATGCGCGCAAAGAGCGTGGTCAGGTGATAGAGTGCCGCGCTCTGATTCGTGGGCCAAGCGCGAAGCTTTCCTTGCAGTGGCAGGGCACAAATATGAGCATGGTACAGCGAGAAGGCGTGAACGCGTTCTTTTGGCCAAGATTGTTGAGCTGAGGAAAATAAAAATGCCTCAAGTGCAGCCGGCAGTCTCGGAGCAACAGCACCCGGAACAAGGCCTTCGCACTCTTCCGTCGTCCGCAGCCATAAACATGAACCGTAGAAGTCCGGACAGCACTGGCAATTGGCCGCGCCAACAAAGTTACCAAGTATGCTAACAGCAATGTGAGATAGAAACCGAATCAACCGCATCGCTGCCCGTTATCGGTTTTTCGTGTGACGTCATTCGGGAGAGTAAGCAGGCTCTTGTCGTATCGAGGTGGTATTGCTCGAAGTCGAACATTAGTAACATCAGCTCGCTTGGTGTGAATTTTCTGCATTGCATTCGGGGTGCTGCTGGGGTTGTTCGATTGACGCTGAGAAGCGCATTAGGGTGTGCCTGAGCCATCGTCACCCCTGCTAGAGCGCACTAAAATAGGGGAGCAAAGGCTGCGGGTACCGCCAGCGCGCCGAGGTGATTGGTGTGGACGCGGAAAGCGCAAAGCTACGTCGATGCCCCCTTCCGCGTCTGCTCCGGAAACATACTGTCGCTCGACGATGTTGCGGAAAGTCAACGACATCGCCGCACAAGGGAACTAACTCTGTTCGGTATTTGACCTGCCCGATGAACATGCGCAAGGTTATCGCCCGACGCGAAGCCGTGACTTGATATGTAGCCAGCGGTAAGTTTGACACCTCGAAGAAGTGCGTGTCAAACTTGTTGGGTAGCTGGCGGCGGTTGTCTACTGGTGGTGTAGCAGTGTCTGGGTGGAGGTCAGTCAACCAGGCTCTCTTCCGCCAACTTTGCGGCGGCATGTCTTTTGTCTTCCCTTCCCTGTCTGTGTGAACAGGTATAAATTGTTGTCCCTCCTGCGAATAAACTCAGCTGCATTTGAGATTTGGTGTCGTCGTGTACGTCATTTTATTTCTCATTGTCTCAGGGTTCAAATTACGGTGCAAGAAATTTATATACTTTACTTGAAGTACATTCTCTTAGTATGTAGTTGTACTTCACTTAAAGTATATTGTTTTCTTTGGTGCTTTCCGAGGAAAGTACGACTCCCGACTTCAAGTGCATTTCCCAAACTTGGTCTTGTTCACGTTGTATCACTAAATAATGCCTTTTCATCTATCAAGAAATACTGAGAGGGATATACCTCAACAGAAACACGAGCAGACGCCGCATTGCCCCGTTTGTACTGGGGGCGGCTCTCCCGCAGTACTTCGACCTCTCGCTATTCTCGCTCGGTCGAGCGTAAACGAGGAGGTTAAAAAATAAAGTTTTAGTGGATCGTACGCAATGAAATTGCGGTTCAGAAGTACGCGTGCGCAGAACGTTCTGCGCAAGCGCACTTCCAACCCGATAATCGATTGCGTACGCAAAGCTTTTGCGCACGATCCACTAAAACCGCCTAATATTATGAGAGGACACACCTTCACGAGAGGGCTGCTTGCGGAAGCTACGACACTAACGTCACGCTCTTTCCCAGTGCGTTTAAGCCTCTTGGGTGCAAGCTATTACGAATGCGAGCGCCGAATTCAGAAGTCGGACGGACTTCTGAAACTGGCGCGATTTCCGAAAATATCTGATGCACCCTGATTACCCTTGAGGCAATGCATACCAGTCGGAAACACACACATATACTGAATAAAAAAATAAAAGGGCATCATAGACTATTATGTTAGAAGTACATGCTCTGTACTTTGAAAGTACGTTTTATTGATAGTACTTACTCAAGTACATTGTGCAAGTGCGCTTACTACGTTACTTGAAGCACATAATCTCTAATTTATTTTCTACTTCACTTCAAGTACTTTTCAGATGTGGTTTACTTAACTCTGAGTAGTGAGCATACATATTCCTGTGTAGAATCTTTGGCTTTGCCTCCACGTACCCGGTGACGAAGCCCACATTCTCCGCCGGTGTGAACACTTGTTGACTTCTCCAACGTCTCCTGTGCCAAAGCCAACATCACTTTTCCGGGCACGTGTCCTATTAAAACGGACATTTAAGCAAATTTGTATAAGTTCATCGTAAAAAAAAATAAAAAAAAACGCGCGAAAGGGACAAGGCCAAAAAGGAAGGACTACACAGGACAAGCGCTGACTAACAACTTATTTTTTTATTAGAGTGTGTAGATGGCACAGTGTTCGCGCAGGAACAGGGCTTACGGTGGATTTTGCCCCAGTTCTTTCTTCTTCGTTTCCCACTCCATGTGCTAACCAGGATACAAAAAAATGAATCTCAACTGTTTCATCAGAGTCAGTGAAGGTTGCCTTACACACGAGGGTCCCTTGTTGTTATGTAGTAGGTTTCCTTCATTTCTTTTTTACGTTTGGTCTTGGTGTTCAAGCAATACTGTGGTGTTGGAGCCCCTCGGTTCACACCCGCAATCTCGACAGTGCATTACTAAATGCAAGTATGCAATCCCTTTCAGGGATCTGTGGTGTTCTCTGAGTCGGATGTCCAAGCATCGCCCCGTTTTCCCAATATAGGAGCGCCTGCGGGAGAAAGGGATTATGTACATCGTGCCTTTGACGCAAGTGACGAACTGCTTGAAAATAATTAACTAATACATTTTAACGGGTAGAATCCACAGCGGCCTAAAAGTTGAAGTTGTAAGGCTCACCTTTAAAAAGGAAAATAAAAAACATGAAGACGTTTACAAATCTCTGTAATCCGTAGAGCGCAGCTCTTGAGGAGGAGGAGGAGGAGAAGGGTGAGGCCGGGGAGAGTCCGCTGCTCGCTGCAGCTGCTCCAAGTCCCAGCGGTAGTAGTCCACACCATATCATAGGGACGCCGTCGTCCAGGGTCGCCGTCCGGTCCGTTCGTCGAGTCCGCCCCCGACTTTGCACCCGCACTCCCCGCACCAGCGTCCGTGTCCCGTCGAATCCCGCGCCAGCGTCCTCGTCTCCTGTCACCACTGGACGCTTCTGCTGTCCTTCGAGAGCCGCCGTCCGAGAGAGTCGCCGTCCGAGAGAGACTTCCCTTGTCTCAGCTTCCCCGTATCAAGCCTTTGGGGTCCTTCGTTCCGAAAAGCCAGTCGCGTGACGTCAGTTGGCTAGGGAGTGCCGTACCCGGATCTTGTGGTACGCGAGGCCATCGTCGCTCCCCATAGACATGGCGCATCTCGGAGGCATGGGCCAAGCGGCCGGTGCTGGGGAGGAGCAGCCAGATCTCCACAAGTGTGAGTGTTGTTCCTTCATAGTGGGGGAGAGTGTCGGGAGATCACCATCATCACCACCGGCGCTGGGTGACCCTGGACTCTGCCTTCCACTTCCGCGCGCGGACCTTCTCTCCACTAGATCGCTACCAGACACTGCGCTTACTCGCAACTGTATCACCATGCTAGAATAAACCTACGCAGTTGAATCAGTCTGATCCCGACCACGACATGAGCGAGAGGGGCGGGGGACAATAGGGTCGGGCTGGCTATACAATGATATAGCGGCAGGGGGTCTGGACAGTCTGGATATGACTGTCTTTAGTTAGGTCTTGAGTTAGAAGTCTTTGAGGGACAGTTTCCATGGAGTCTTTATCAGGAGGCTACATTGAATTTCTTGTGTAGAGAGAGTGTCGAATCTTGGGTACATAGGACCTTGATAGAAAACTTCATGGAGGGAACCCTCCAGCTGCAGCCACCATTAGAGGAGAATGGTATCTGGGGCGACGGAATGTGAGTGAGTGAACAGTGTGATTACACTAGCTGTGTTGTGTGACTTTCTTAGGAACGACTGGAGTGTGGCTTGATCGAACCGGGCGTAGTATAAAGTCTAACAATGCCACAAGTTGTATGGAGCAAACATACTTCGAACACGCTTGACGCATGTCCGCAAGTAATGCTACCATCGTGTTTGCAGCGAACACCGTGTCTTTTGTGTGATGCACTCAGCCGTGTGACCGCGGCTTAAAAGTAGTGACCTTCTTCCAGCATTTTTTTTTCAATAGGGGATGAAGTTCCACTAAAAGGAAGATTAATCTCGGCATTATAAAAAGTATCCACGTTATGTATACTCAATGAAATTATAATAAAATATCCACTCAGTCTCAATTCAATGAGGAAGTACTGAAAGCACAAACATTCCATTATCTAGCAGACACACTTTCAGTTGACCTCACACAGAACGCCACAGACGATGTTTGTCATGAGGGCCGGGTGAGCACTTAAGGCCCTGTCACACTGAGGCAACACGACGGCAACAGCAACAACGCAACACGTTGTCCAACAGCCGGGCAACTTGTTGCTCGCTCCCCGTGTTGTCCGAAAAGCCTGTCACATCGCGCAACAGCAGCACAACATGGACGACAACTAAATTGTTGCCTCGGTGCGACAGCTTTCGGCAACAGAAACAGCAGCAACTTGTGTTGGACAACGTGTGTTGCCCTGATCGCTGGTTGAGTGAATTTCGGGCCGCAACACGACAACACAGATAACTTGGATGGCAGAGCTAGTTCCCTATCAATAACGTCTTACTCAAATAAAGGCTTGGAAAACGTATAGTTAATAATAATTAAGGCTGTGATGCAGCTAAAATAGTTTTATGAATGTTTTTACTGTGTAATTACGTAAAGCTATTGTCGAAATGGTCACAGCTAGGGTCGTGAACGTTCAGACTGGTGTTGAAATTAGAACCGTCGAGAGACCAGTTCACATTACTCCTAGTGAAATATAATGGCATGCCTACTCACCCGCTGATAAAGTATAATAAAAATAATCCAGGAAAGCGAAGATTAAAAAATCGAAGCATTAAGACGACCACTCTGATCATGATTGTTGATGCTTGGAACTTGAAAACAGCCGCTACCAGAGACCTGGTTTGTAAAATACCCAGGACGTTTTGGGGAATGAAGCGATCACAAAGCGGGCGGTAGGTAAAAGCGTTGAAATGTTTTATTCCACCGATTATTATGAAGGCCGATCGTGTTGGTGTTGCAGTTTTCAAACGCTGGTCAGTTCAGCTCAACACCACCTTACAAAAGACGCTTTCGGGTACTGCCGCTGCTTACTCAATTTTAAAGTAAAAATATGAATTGCATGAAAGAAAGAACCGGACAGAAACACTTCATACCGGGTGGCGTAAATCCCGAACATATATCACTGATCTCACTTTCCTCGGTTAGGGCCATCTGCTTTAAAAGCGAATGAGAGAGAGAGAGAGAGAGAGAGCAACTTTAATGGGTCTCCTGCAGTAACCCGTATCATCCCACCCTCTCAGGTGGGTTCTTGGGGCGACGTGGCCGGACGTCTTCTTAGCGGGGAGAGCCGCTCGCGGCGGCGAATGAAGAACATTTTTATAAAATAAGGGGTGGAAAATACTCCCTGTGTCAGTGTTTTCTAATCACAGTCACTGGTTGATGTCGTCCCGTCGTAATTTCCGGCCCTTCGAACGCGCTAGCACTTTGCAGAGTCACATGTCCAGAGACTCCGCGCCGCACACAAACGAAGGTGAACAATCAAGATGACTTAAAACGAAAGAAATACACAAGAGGACGAAACAGACGACACAGCTGTGTCGTCTGTTGTGTTTAAACAGGACGACACGAAAGCTGTGTCGTCTGTTTCGTCCTCTTGTGTGTTTCTTTCGTTTTAAGTCAATGTAGATCACCAACACGCTCAAGTCTTTAATAATAAAGATGGCGGAGTGTTCCCCGTGCCACTGTACCCGTGTTGTCCCCGCCGTCAGCGCGGTGTGACATTGTTGTCGGACAACAAATTGGCCAACACGGTTGCCGGGCGGCAGAACCATGTTGCTCGGCTGTTGTTGTTGCCGCGATGTGACAGCGTCGCCGGCAACACGATTTTTTTGTGTTGCCGGATAGAGTTGTCCAACTGTCGCCTCAGTGTGACAGGGCCTTTAAATTTCTGCGTCAAGACAAAACAAAGAAAAAATCAATTCAAACTGAAAAAGAAGTTTGTTAGAGTATGCTTGCACAGCTGGGACCATTATAAAAAAAAATCGTATAAAAAAACAGAGAGTATGCAAAACTGGGTTTCATGCTTCGTTAAATACTGCGTGTCACTAGTTGCGTGCAGTGCAGGCGAAGGCAACGCCAAATGAAGAAATAAAAGCGAAACACTAGAAAGGCGGGACGGGGGATGGCAATGGAGGTCGAGGGGAGAAGGGAGAGCACTAGGAACGCTAGAGAGAAGAGGAGGTTTTCCCATTCTCCCCAGCCTTCCTAGTGCTTGCCCTTTCTGCCTTCTCCGATCGTTGCTTTCGCCTGTACTGCAACGCAACTAGTGACACGGAGAATAGGACGATACGACCATTCTTCAATTGTCGTTGATACCATAAAATAACTAGGATCACATTTATTGGAGCTCCGACGAAAAGATTTCGTTTAACGTTTTCATACAGTATCTATTATAAAACCACTGGCATTAATAGCGTGTCTTAGTTTCTACATTCCACATATATTTCAAAAAGAAAAGACCACATTAATAAAAGCACGAGAGCTCCTTGGCTAGGGATTCATTATTTTGCTAAAACCATTAGGAATGGAATGCTCTGCCTTGTAAGATTAATTGTGCCGCAAATGGGGAAGCGTGATTTTTTACGTTTGTTCGTCACCTGCGATAATGCCTGAAGATGCTGCAGGTACAATATAAATTAACAATAAAGAACTATTCTAACTGAGATTTAAACGAAGCTCCACCTCTGCAAACACTCCTGAACATCTCGACACGAGTACTTGAAGTTTGCACACAATGTAAACCGAAGACGATGAACGCAACACTCCTAAACATCTCGACGCGAGTACATAACACAGAAGTTTAACTGAAGACGACGTACCAAAGAAATGGGGACAACAAACAATACGTTACAAAAATACCTTTATCTCTGCTTTCTTTTCTCTTTTTTGAAGTAAATTGGTTTTATGTGCTACATGTGTCGAAGAATATAACGGAGCATAACTGAGCATAACTGGAAAGTGAATCTTGATTTCTAAGGTCCGTTGTGAAATATGACGGCGAATGCCGTCACTGTTGACAACTTTACTGTGGGTATGCCGTTTACTGGTGATTTCGATGAAACGAAGTATTTTCTAAACTACATTGCCACTGTGTAAACAAAGCAGGAGGGCAGCAGAAAGTCGGCAGAATGCGACAGAAAGATGCACAAACAGCAGCCAGCGTTAGATACACAGGTTTTGCAATATCACAGATTTGAGCAACTTGAGCTGTCATTTCTAATAGCCCCTTCTCCTGGCCTACGAGCGTTCGCAGGTTTGGGACTCGGAGTATCCTGTCTCGGTGGTGGAGCTGACGGAGAGACGGCCCTCAGGGCTAAACAATGCAGCAGACGGAGCTGCTCTGCTAGCTCTGCTCGCTGGCATTTCTGCTGCACAGACGCCACCTCAGCTATCCGGAGAGCAAATCGTCTGCTTCTTGCATAAGGAGTTGCGGTAACGTCAGAACGACGCCTAGCATCTCGATTGGCTTTGATTGAAATGATATAGAGGGTAGACCTCAATGCTAGATGCCTCAAGGTCTACCCACTATTTTTTTTTAATCAGCCAATAAGAGCTTAACGTTCTGTCATCATCGCAACCCATGTTCAAGAAGCAGACAGAACTTGCGCTCCGCATTATGGCGCTGTTCCGGCTGTTCTCTCTACCACCCCCACCCTCCCGATGTTTCACCAGCTCTGCGTTGAGCGCGAAAAAGCTATGCGGAGGGCAAGTCTCGCTCCGCTTCTTGCAGCAGGGGGTATCGGTGACGTCAGAACGCCGAGCCCTGATTGGCTGATGGCGGTCCCCTATCTGAGCGTCGTCTGCTCCTTTGCAACGTCGTCTGCTCGCAACGTCGTCTGCGTCTGCCTTACCTTTCCTGCGACTTTTCGCAAGTGCAGAGGCCAGATTCACGAAACTGATCTTACGCCAAAAATATGCGTAAGACAAAACTTAAAAACAAATTCGTATTCACGAACCGAAATTATCGTAAGTTTTGCGCAGGTTACGACGAAATCCTACGACAGCTCCGAAGCTACGCACTTGTTACGATCAAATCAGCATGGCCGACAGCGTCGCGGTCGCGACGACCAACGGACGTTTATTTTTCTACGTGCGCTTCTCTCGCGTCCCGACTTCAAGCAGCAAGAAAAAAGTAAAAAGTACTTGAACCAGACCACGACGAACAAGAACGCTGGATCCACAAACACCCAGGAAAAGCTCCAACGGCCACGATTCCACCGACACCGACCAAGCGAACTCGGCAGATAGGCCTAGCAGCCACTCCGACTCGGTGACCGTCTGCCCACGACCGGCTGGCGTGCTGAATGGAATATGCCCGCGCGACCCTTGTGAACCCTTCCCGTATTATACTGTGATCACTGACCTCAATTTTAGATTAAGAGGTCAATCTCTTCCTCTTGTCATCTCCTTGTTTTCCGAGGCAACGGTGACTCTCGCCGGTGAAAAAGCGGTGAATCTCCGACAGACGCAGGAAAGGTAAAGGAGCCATCGCTTTGACTAGCAGACGTAAAGCAGACGACGTTAACTGCGCCAACCCGCCGACGCCGTTAAAGAATGAGGAGTCTTGCCGCACACGAAAGGGGGAAAAAGTATTTGGGAGGGAACTTGCGGACACTAACACGCTCACTCTCGGTTCTTAGCAAACAAACCTCGGCGTCTCGGGACACCTCGCCAGTGAGTACTTTGACTTCCCTCCTTGATGCGCGTCTGCTAGTTGTTCGACAAAAACAACGAACCGCTCGAGTTATTTCGTCTGCCTTCTCTGAAAGGCGAAGTCGAGCTCGCTCGTAAAGACCTGCACTTCCGAAAGTCGCAGGAAAGGTAAGACAGACGCAGACGACGTTGCGAGCAGACGTTGTTGCAAAGGAGCAGACGACGCTCAGATAGGGGACCGCGATCAGCCAATCAGGGCTCGGCGTTCTGACGTCACCGCTACTCTCCTGCTCATGCCGCAGAGAAGACGAAAACAGGCCAATAGACACGGGTTCGCATTTTCTGCCTCAACCGATCGACCTACCCTTCCCGTGGAATAATAAGCGCACTCCCACCTCGACCGCCACTCCGGCTGTTTGGCGGAAACACCAACACCTCGCGCATCGCCTCAACCGCGTCGTATCCCTTCGCCGACCTTCGAAGAGCTCGTAACGAGGCCTGTGACAGCACCGCATTCCTCCGATATTCCTCATTATCTATAGTCAAGTGCTAGTGGCGCAACTCACCTTCGTGGCTCATATCGAAACCGAAATGTTGCGAGTGACTACGGCTCAAACTCCTCCGAAAAAGGCGCGCGCAGAACTTCTCCGAATCGCTTGACGCGCTCCGCCACTTCCCCACGGATCGGTTAGCCACTCGGCGAGCGCTCCACCGGCTCCAGATTTACGAGGCGGCACACGAAAGTTCGCTCGCACCTCGCGAGGGTGCGAACGAGGTGCGAGCGAAATTCGCCTCTTCCCTTGGCAAATAGCCCGCGCCGAGCGCTCGTCACTTGCCAGCAGAAGAGGCTGCAAGTTTTCCAGCCTCTATTCAACTCGATGTCACTCAGCAGTCTCGGCCGAGCGGTCGCTGACTTCCAAGTTGGATTCTTTGTTTTGTCATTCAATTACGTTTGTATCGTTTATTCGAAACATAGGCTATTGTTTGTGATTTTGTTATTGCACTGTTTCTGGGTTGATCTGGATGGCCGTAATAAAAAGCGGCAGTCAGGCTGCCCACACATCAGTACAAAAGACACGGTGTTCTGGTGCATACACGATGACAGAAGTACATGGGGAAACGCCCTAAACATGTTCCAAACATGCTTGCTTCATGTACGGTCTCAAACGCATCTGCAGTTCTTCTATGACCAATGTGACAGACCTTACATACGAGGAAAAAAACACGCCTCAGGCCATGTTTGTAGAGTGTCTCTTGTACGACGTATTAACAGTGTGTCAAGGCACTCGGCATCCCAGAAAAGAAAAAAAGAAAAAGAAAATAGACGTTCTGCTTTCGAGTTGGAGATGCAAACGGGAATCCCCCGGGGCGCGGCTCTCCTCTCGGTGCTCTCCCTGATCCGTCGGAACGGAGGGAACGCCATACGCGCTCAGCTTTGCCACGCGCAAAGAAATCCGGGGCATCCCAGCGGGGCCGCTAATTGAAGTACCAAACGGCCACTGCACCCCCCCCCCCCCCCACACACACACACACACTTCCAGCTTGGCTTAGCGGCCAACTCCGAAGCCAGAAATGAGCTGACCAGCGGCCCTTTGATGACCACCTGCGCTTCGTGCGGCGGCTTCATTTCGGAGCGAACAGCGCTGCCGAAACTTCCGCCAAACTGCCAGTCCACTATCTCCTCCCGGAAACTAAACAGTGGCTCGCCCCTACCGAGTTCGATGGTAATCTCAGCTCTGAAAGGCGCTCTTTGCTGCCCTTTGCAAAGGGTTGCCGCTTCCGTTTCGAACGGGGCCCGGGCATGATGGTACTTAGTTGTCCGTTGGGGCCTCCTCTAAACTTTATTTCTTGGCCTCTTTTTAAGCTTGGAGGAAGGCGAAGTCAACTTGTTCCTTTCCGATCCGCGTCGAGATAACGTGTTATTCGAAACATGGGCCTCTACTTTCTGATATTACGTTATCGACGCGTAACCAGGAATTACTAACTAAAACAGCGCCAAAATTGACGAAGGTCAGGTAGAAGGAGGGGACACGACAAGTGCTGACTTACAACTCAGTTTTATTATGATGAAACATAAAAGCGTCGAACCACCAAAAACACCAAACACCGCCTATCTGCGTATCTTATCAAGGTATTTACAAACTCGCTTCAAAACGACCCATGTACGCAATATTGTTGCTAATTCATTAACCAGGAAGGATGCGTAACCAATGAAAAACTATAAAGCAAACATTCATTTGACGTAGTGTCGGAGGGATCTCGCTTTTATTTTAGAGTATTAAATAGAGCAAAACATTACGACTGCAATGCACATTATCTCCGTTTTTCGGTCCGTGCCATAAGCTCTCAGAAACCACAATCCCAAATATTTTTGGAAACACTGATTTCTGTGAGTGCCCACAATGTGAAATAGCACTGACACGCGTGCGATGTAGTATGCCGGATCCACATTTTCTACTTACTCAGAATTGACTTTTCCGCTGCATGTTTGGGTACGTACTGCAAAATAAAATTCATATTTTCTTTTTGCGCCAGCGCTATTGTTATTTGATATTAATATATTGTATTACCGTCGTTAAAAAAGTCCTTCATTTGTTTTCTTTTTTTGCTCCTTGCATAACGTTTTAACTTTTTTTGCGAAACCATCTATAACCGCATCCAACCAATTACGTTGTTAGAGTCCTACAGTCTCGAAACACGATTAAAAAGATGGGCAGCTGCATATCCATCTGTCGATGAACCCGTCATGCGAGAATGCTGTGTGTGAGGAATGGTGGGTGTTCATGAAGCTTTATTCTTGGCACACTCTAATTGACCTGTGTTATCATGGAGCCAAGTTATAGTGTCATGTTACGTCACACGACATGGTCACGTGATGTCAAATGACGTCACGCCAAGTGGAAGAGTGCCCCATGATACACCATGTCGCGCGTCACCGGGATGTCTGACGATGACAAGTTTTATCAATCGCAATATCGATTTAGAAAAATATCACAATACAAGCAGATCTTATGTGATATCCTTTTAAAAAGAAACCGTTACATTTCTGTTTCCTTTCAACTTAAAGGCAACGTTTCTTCTCCTTAAATTTAGACAATGAGGACACGACACAAAAACATAATGATTCAAAGAATGGGGGACCAAACAAATGTAGTTGATTTTCCTTGCTGCCCGCGACGGGCAATTATTATGAATAAACATACCTAAAATTTGAGGTTAATGAAAGGAGCAAAAATGACACGATGAATGCTTAAAGACCCGTGACGAGGTCAGTATCTCAGTTTACCAACAGGGGCCCCAAAGCAAGGCCTTCCACGAGCAATTTACAAATCCCGCACACCCTCAAGCCTCCATAACGCCAGAGGGAACAAAACACTCGATTCCGCATCGCCCTCCCTGCGTCCCGAATAGAAGAAATCTTCACACTTCACGAAGCCCGTAAGGCGCTCTCCAGAACAAATGCAAAAATGCAATTTAGAAGAAAAAGAAAAAGAAAAAAAAACAATTTGAGCAAAGTACAACTAACATTGCAATAAAAAAATAAGAGGTACGAGATCGCTTGTCCAACATAATCAAAGGGACACGCACACCATTGCCGGCAGACCTGTGTACCTGTAAAAGGAAATCGATGTCGATTGAATTCTTTACTGCGTTAGAGATGTTGTGTCTCCTTATGGTCTTCTTCCTTTTTTTGTTTGTCTCCGGTTTTAGTGATATCTAGGATTTGCCCAGACTGCATGCTCTCTCAATCTTCTTTCGCTTGTTAGTAACGATACGACGGAGTACACTTGTCCAGCAATCATAACGGCCATACTGTCCTCCAAATGTCAGTACTCGTTTGTCTCCTTTGGCGCAGCTGAATCGTGACCAACATACCGCACATGTTGAAATGTTCAAGGTTTGTGCTGTACACCGATCCCAGAAAATAAAACTAAATACCGTGACTGAGTATCAGGAAAGTAACTAAAATGTGTTGCTGGACGTTGTCCCAAAAAAGTAACTAGTCTAAAAGTATAAAAGCGCCGAAAGCAACAAATACTAAGACAAACTAAGACAACATAAGGCGCCTTGTTTCACCTTACTTGGTCTTGTTCCTTGCTGTTTTCAGCACTTTTTTTAACTTTTTTTAGCTATGGATCAACTACCCCAAATGACCCCCTTGCGGTAACGCAGACATTATGCCAAGGAAAGCAACGAGTTTCAGGTAACGCGTTACTTGTAACGTCGTACGTACAAGTCTGAGGCTATACAAATGTCCAGGGCAGCTTTTCACTTTGCCGAAAGCCCTTCGATCACGAAGGATGAAGAAATGGCTGTTGGCGACGTTTGCCGGGCGCAAAAGGTCATTTTTCGAGGAGGCACCCACGCGCGCCGTCGTTTTCGAAAGTGAACGGGGACCAAGTTTTACCAGAGGGGAGGAAGGAGTCTGGGCCGCTCCCAGACCTATCCCCACGAGGCTTTCACGCGATCCCGCGACTGATCGGTGCTTCGCCGCTGCCCGAAGCTTTCATCCGAACCCTGTGTCTGACCTATGTGCGTCCATTAGCTGTCCGCCTGGCTTCTCTTTTACCCTCGTGTTTCCACATTGTTAAAGCACTACTGGAAAATGGCGAGATTCTGGAGACAAAATATAGATCTAACAGAACCAGTAAAGTAACCTTTTAAACAAAATGTGTAGTCCGTGAACTTTATTTTTATAAAATTATTGTGTTTTCCCTTATTGTAGGCATGGCTGAGGCATCTAGGCGATCATGTTCAACTGTTTAGATTTTTTTCTACTCTTGCGGACAATCTAAGCCAAAATACTCTGATCCAGCTCTTTTTTATCTTTCGCATCTGCGGTTTTACAAGCTCTATTAACTTTCAATTTGTCACATAGTCCAAAGTATGGGGCCTCAACTTCGCATTCTATTTCTATAATCTGTCTCTACAAACATCTGCAGTGCAGATGAAGGCAAGGCCACGAGCGCGTGGCTTTGGAAAACGCCTTTAACGCACGCGTTCTCGTACAAACAAAAGCATTCTGCTGAGCTAGAGATCAGCGCGCCTGTACCTTTGGCTGTACTACAGACATTTGCGAAATGGAGGTGAGCGGCGTTTGGTAACTTCCGGTTGTTTATAAAATTTTGTTTGGCTGTTGACAAACGACGAGGATGATCTGCAAGCCTTGTCTAAGCATGGTTTTGAAAACTAGTGTGGAGGTTTCAGGATTATGCTTGCACAGGATTGCAGCTCATCGCCGCCGTTGGTCTACAGTGACTCAAAATTTCCAAAGAAACAGGAAGTTGCCAAACGCCGCTCACCTATTCAAACCGCTGCCCTCAATAAAACGTCCATGTACGCCAGAGAAGCATGAAGGACTCTTTCAGTTCATATTCACCGGGAAAGTATACATCCGAGTGAAATCTTCAGGTTGCTGAACCGATCCACAATCATTCTCGCTTCAGACTCACAGAAGTCCTTGAGTGTATTCTTCGCCTCAATTTAATCATGGGCCTCTAATAATCAGCTTCAACCGCTGAGAAGAGCGAATCCTCTCATACAATGAACAGGCGGTCTCAGTGACAAACTGAGTTGCTCATCTTCAGCGGACGTCCACTGGAAACGAAGAGTATCTAAAGGTCTGAAGGAGTTTCACGAACTCCGTTGGGAGTAAATACTGTTTAGCGTGAATGTCATTTTCGTGTGTGATGAAGCGCCATAGAAACACCTTTAATGCGAATGATATGCGGAGCGCAAGTTCGTCTGCTTCTTGCACAAGGGTAGCGATGATGACGGAACGCCAAACTCTTATTGGCTGATTGAAAAAAAAATAGTGGGTAGACCTTAAGGCATCTAGCATTGAGGTCTACCCACTGTCCTTCCAATCAAAGCCAATCGCAACTCCGCGTCGTTCTGACCTCACCGCAACCCCCTAGTGCAAGAAGCAGACGACTTGCTTTCCGCATTAGATATCAAACTTCTTTTAAATGTCTGTGAGGCAGGGGTATAAAAATGCAAATTAATAATGATCCGAGGCTATTGCGATACAGGTGATACGCCACAAAATTTCTCAGTGTTTAGAGCGATACTGCAATCATGAAGACCGATTTCGTAGTTCTATGGCGGGGCCTTAGGCATGGCGACGCATATGAAAACACAAACACACATACACGCACGAATAGCAATGACGACGGGAGAAGGAAAGAAAACACGCAGCCTGCGTGTTTTCTCCCTCGGTGCAGAATCGAAACAAGTGCCTCTCGGTTTCGCTAACACGTGCCGGGGGTGCGGCCTGGCCTTGCGAGGGCTCGTCGGTGGCGTTTCTGCAAACGGAATGCCGTTTGTTTCCGTGGACGCCAAATGCAGTTACCTGTGCTCCCGGGAGACGGGTCCGCTCGACGCATCGGACTTGCCTGAAAAGCGCGGAGCGTCTGCCGATGACGGTGCACTTTTGACCTTCACGCTGCTGGGGAATCGATTTCGCCGATCATTCCTGCTCGTGCAATGGGCGCGCCTACTCCGGCACGCGTTTAGAGTTGGAGATGCGCCGCTCTTTTGCGTTGATAGACGTTGTATCGAGTACCAATAAAGTCCACATCAAACTGACTTCTGCCTCACGCGTTACAACTAACGCCGTTTTTGTAACTCGCTGTCTCTTTCTCCAACAAAGTAGCGAATTTCTCACTTCCTTCGCAACAAAAGCTAATAAAAACTTTAGGATTTTTTTTTTTTTTTTGCGGGCAAACGTAAGTTTTGTTGGTTACGTTTTTTGAACGTACTGTGAACCTTGTCATACACATGACTCGGCCCGTGTTTGCTTCGAAAATCATATATGTCAGGTACACAAACGAGCGATGTAGTAATGCACTAAGCTGAGCAGAGCAGTATAACCGAATATTTCTGCTGAACCGTCGCCGCTCGAGTTTCGGGTTCCAAAAAACAAGATGCCATGACTGAACGTGTCGACTCAACCATACTGTTGCTAATTATTGCCCTCGAAACCCTAAGAACAAAAAAGGTTTCTTCAGTCACTGTTTTTTCAAATCGTTAATATTTCAATTGATTATCTATTTTCCAGATTCACGTTACTCTAACTTGAAAAATCAACGAAGAGGGTAACTTTCGGTACGTTTAGAATAAAATAATGCCTTCCCTTTGAGCCTCAGTGGCAAGTAAGATACAAAGGCATTTTGATAAGTTTTGTAAATTTATGTCAAATTCTGCCACAGTTTATTTGGTGAGGCCAACACTTGCAATAGCCACTCTTCAAACTCACTCAGGTCAAAATTCTACCAGATGTGATCAGAGCCGGATTAAGGCACTCGGGGCCCTCGGCTAAGGACGCTTCAGGGGCCCTAATGATGATGATGATGGCGACGATGATGATGATAATGATGTCTGCCCAGTGTAGCACCGAGTTATGGGCCAAAACTTGGCTTTTGTCTGGCAGTGAAGGCATTGGAAAGGCCGAAGAAGCCAAAGTAGAGCGCTGGTTAAGCGCAATGAACCTGGGAAATACTGCAGTTTCCCTTTTTATTTTTTTTAACCAATAAAAAGTAGCCTCAAAATACAAAAAAAAAGAAATTACCATTCCCGTCTGGTTTCAACTAGGAGCACTCCGGCAAGACCACCGCGGAGGTGGCATACAGCGAATGTTCCCTTCCCCAGCAGCGTCGAAGGCTGCACTTTCAAAGTGTAAGCGCTCTCCAAAAAAAACGTGTTTGCGCGCACGAGACACGAGCCCGAGTAGGGTGAAGAGTATTTACGATATTTCCTTTCTGACAAAAAAAAAAATAAAAGAGGAGCGAAAAAACCCTGATCATGGGTGCCTCGCGTTTTTCTTCGTTTGCTCGAAGCCACTTTCAAAAGAAAGCGGACAAGCACCTCTTAGGTGCCGGTCACCCATCCAAAGGGCCGGCTTTGTACAGGGATAGAGTGGCACTACGCGAAGTGCGCGTTTGGCCTCGCCGACATCGCCATTATCTTTGTATATCATTCTTCTCGAATGCTGCGGCAAAGCAAACATCGCTTTCCAAAATATCTTTAGGTTTGGTTTTTTTTTCTGCGAGCCGCCGTCGTGGGGGCCCCCGTGAGAGCTCGGGGGCCCCGGGCTGCAGCTCCCTTAGCCCGTACCTTGGATCCGGCCCTGGATGTGATGGGGCGTTGCTCCTGTTCGACAGAATTCGAAATGGGCAAATTTACAGCGGCCACAAAATGGAAGAAAGTCCAGCTTCGTGCGTGTAAACACACATTTTCATTTCACAGAGAACACGACGGCGCAGACTGCAAAGCCGAGTTGATTAAGTTTACAAGGACTCCAGCCTTGATGATTGAAGACGGTTTATTTCTGGACAGAGGAGATTAAACGTAGTCTACCCTGCAAGTTGAAGTGGCGCTCCGCGCGTCACAAATTATACCAAGCTTACTAATGACCTGAACGAAAAATTGCACCCGACAAAAGTGCGTGCGCGATGGGTGCCGGAACTAGACCGACTCACCAGCCGTTTCGTCTTGCCACCGATGCCGTCATGCATCGTGGGAGTTAGAGCCACTAAATGAGCTGCGCTATATCGGCACCTGTTCCCCGACATTGTTATGGCGCCGCAATATTGGTGTCTGTGCAGAACAGACGCAACTGCCTATCGTCATGATTCAAAAGCGTGACTTCGGCATTAGATCGGTGTTAGAAGGTCATGTAATATTACTTTGCTCGTCGCGAAATGTTTAAACATTTGGGGAGGGCGGGAAAGCGTCTCGTGATTTCAGATAAAGCTTCAGATAACTGGCAACCTGATTTTAAGCACAGTATGGCGAAGCGTCGCGGCTTAAGTGGCTTGGAGTCCTGCTGCACGCGCGACAACCCTGCCGCGATCTGCACGACGAGACGAGCGTGCCGTTTCCATGCAGCGCCACTTTGCTCGGAGCAACGTTACGCTTCTGGGCACGCAACGAGCACGTTTAGGCTGCTAATGACCGGTAATTTTCACAGTGCGGAATGCACGTATAAAAAGAACTGTGGAAGCTCGCCGTCAGCAAGCGCTCAGCAGTCGCGCACACAGCTATGGCCGCCAGTGAATGCATCCTGTTGCTCTTTGTCGACCAGAATCGCATATTGAGAGAGTTTGGCCATCCATTTGGAAGTATAGGAGGCAATGACTAGGCCCCATTGGTCGAGGGCGGGCTGGGGCGTGTTCCATGGCGTCTTCACAGATTCGAATGTGGCCAGCCAGAAGCCGCGAATAATTCCTGGCGGTGATCGCGAGAAACAAAATTAGTAAGTGCGTCAGAATAACTCTCGGTGACTGAAAATATAGTGCACGTGATTTTTCGATCGCGGTTATGCAAAATCGAATTCTAGGAGAACGATCGATGTGATCTCGTACGCCAGGCACCGAGGACCGGGAAAATGCCGTCCGAGCGGTCAGACTGCGACCGACGCAAAATGGGAGTTCGAGCCGCACATTCGATTCTTACATCGTTTTTGCGTGATCATAATCAAAACATTACGTGCACTATATTTTCAACCATGAAGAGTTATTCCATCTAACTCTTACGCACTTATTAAAACTGTTTCTTGCTACCACCGCTAGGGGATTATTTTCGGCTTCTGGTTAGCCAAGAGAGCACGTCACGCCTTCTATCTGCGTCTCGTGCACGCCCTGGCTCCGCCTGCTCCTCCCATTGACCAAACTGTCGACCATCAACGTACTCGCAAAGACCATTTCAATGCGGTGTTTAGCGATGTTTATTCGGAATCCGCGGACTTTCTACGCCGATTCTCGACCGTGGATAAACGTCGGGTTCACCACTACCCCTGAGTCAAAGCAACAAAAAAGTGGACAATGACAGGTGGAACATGACCGAAGAGGGCTAGGGCCGTTTCGTCGGCTGGAAACGTGATGACCACTGTTTTCTGGGATACTCACAAAATCATCTTAATTTACTTCTTGGAAAAATGTAAAACAATACCGGGAGCCTATTATGCAATATTATTGGACCGTTAACCAAAGAAGGTAAATAAAAAAGCTAAGGTTCGCACATAAAATGTGCGCTTTCACCAAGACAACGCGCCACGCCTCAAATCGAGCGTTGAAATGTCAATATTCCTCGAATTAGGCTACAAATCGATTCCTCACCCACCCTATTATTTGGACTCTACATGCGACTAGTTCGTCTTCTGGAAATTTGAAAATCTAGCATGGTAAGAAGAAGAACCCTTAAGTGATGCCGTCACAACGTGGCGCTCCGCCCCAAAACAAACCATAGCTAGGGCCGCTGTTATGGAAAACGCATGGGGGTTCGACGTGAGGTTAAATATTGTCTGATAAAAAAAGTAAATAAAGTTTTGTAAGCATTGTGTCTTCTCAATATCTAATCATGGAGAGTTTTTCTTTTATCGTCTCAGTCCCATTAAGCGATGACAAAAATCCCGTAATAAAGTTTCACAACCGATTCTGCCTTGCTGTGTAGACGACACGATGACTTCGTGGGTTCAGTGGTTCTTTCTGGAAGAGTGCGCGACATGCGTTGAATGAAGTTGGGGACAATCGACGAAACTTCTATTTTCGGGGTCAACTTTCTGTATGATTTCGGAAGCGCAGAGTGCCCGTACACAGCTTTGATCGGCGCTGGAGGTGCGCGAACGCGCGAACGCCTTCCCGTGGAGCTCGCTTCCGCAATATATTGAGAAGGTGAAAACACTGTGAAGCTAAATCACGTACGACGACGAAGTGAAGATGTATCAAGGTCAAAGTGCAGGCCAGCACAGATTTCAAGGATTTCTGACAGCACAGTTCTTCAGTGCACAATCGAAGTACGAAACGAACTGTCCTGTAACTTATATATATATATATATATATATATATATATATATATATATATATATATATATATATACGTATATATATATATATATATATTGACAACGTGCATGACCGACAAAGAACGTTTTCTCCTAAAGGAGCCCGCACCGATCGCAGTTGGAAATGTCTTGCGGACTTGGAAACGCTTACGGCATTGGTGGGAGTAAGCATACACGAATGCAATTTTCGCACAAAATTGGCCAAGTAAACTGCTTTATTGCGGTGTACTTGGGCACGCGACAGAAACAATAGAACATCTATTCATTCGATCTGCCCTTGCAAAACCTGAATGACGTAACCTGGCGATTGAAAGTACGACTGAAATGAGTGATAACTGACCATTCGCTTCAACAAGGTAATAGGACCCGTAGTCTAACCATAGATCAAAGAGGCAAGCATCGATTTGGGCAATCATGATAATTACCTGAAGAGCACTCGAGTAGTGGTAAATCCAATTACTTCAACGATGACAATAGACAAGCCATAATAGTATATGTATATCTGTTCATGTGCATATGGCCAACCTTACATGCTCGGTGAAATTGTGGTCGTGATAAGGAATGTGATCCATGTACAAGTCACGTGAACTTATTTGACTGATCGTGTGACAGTCGTGACTCAGTGTAACGCAAATCATTTGACTGGTTATTTGTTTTCTGGAAAACTACTTGCGTGGGGTGGGGGGCGAACGCGTAGTGTACACAGGTCATGCAACGTTCAAGGTTTTGTTCTTGAGCGAGTAACTGAACATGGAGTAGCCGGCCATACCTTCATGGCAGCTAACGTCTCCAATTTATTTTTGGTCATTTAACAACAGAAATGAAACGAACGGAAAAGGCCCGATGAACGTAAACTGAAAAATAGAGGTTTCACTCGGCGCACTTGAGCCAGAAACAAAAGAAGGGCATCGAAACCGCAGCAGAGTATGTCGCGGCGGCGGCAGGACAGCTGGCTGGAGCGAAAGTGAATGTGCCTCGCCGTCGGGAAAATCTGAGTGAGTCGGCAAAGCTCACGCTTGACTCTTCATCTACTACACTTGGCATCTCGAACGTATAACCTAAAATGTTCGACACTGACTAGGCAAGGTCATTCCGGCCTCCTTGTCTTTTACACTTGGGGTTGTTATGAATGGAACCTTCGGTGACCTTCTTCCGAGTTTCAACGCTGCGGAAACGAGTCATGACCAGTCCGGGAACGTCGCCTGCTGGACGGGGCCTACGCGAAACGAGTCCCGACGAGTACGGAACCGGCGCCTACGTGTCTGCGCCTGCGGAGACAGGTCTCAACGCGCCCGTGACGTCAACGGGACGTGTGCGCGTGCGTGCGGCTTGGTGCGCTCCTGAAGGGAGAGGGCCGACCTAACTGCGGAGACAGGTCTCACCGAGTCCGCGACGTCAACGGGACGTGTGTGCGTGCGTGGGCTCGGCGCGCTCAGAAAAAGGGAGAGAGGCATGACCCAATTGCGGAGGACCAGGGCTACGACGCACTTCGGCTACGACGCGGCGGACCTTGCTACGACGCACTTGACGGCGGGTTGCTGCTGCGCACTTGCTGCCCTGGCGGGGAGTGAGGAGAAAACGGACCCCTATATAAGACGGAGCGCGAGTCTGTCAGGAGTTCCTCTCGGATTTTGACGACTGTATCGCAAAACTGATGTAATTAAACCGTTCGTTACGTTACCAATTCTCCCACCTCCACTGGACCCCTGGGTTCTTCACTTCGGGGAATGGTCGTCGTCACGAGCCAGGAAGCCCCGGACGCGGCTCAAACCCCGCCTCTAACAGGGTGAAGAGTGAGCGACGAAACCTCTAGATGTAAGAAGAAGCTGCTCTTTCTTGCCATGCACGCGGCAATGTAACTTACCTGCGTAATATTATCTAGGTCCGCGCTCATTCGGGGCACATAATGTAATACTGAAGAATTCGTAGGACCTCCTCTCAGCGTGATTATTATGAGCAGGTAAAAGCACACACCCATAGAACGCGAGTCAAAAATAGAGTTCGGGTCTCAACCGCTCATGAGGGATTGCAGGTAAATAGCGCAAAGTAGACGAGGAGCGAAGAGGCAACGACAGACACGGCGCTGTGTCTGCTGTTACTCTTCTCTGTCCCTCGTCTATTTTAGCGCAGTTTCCCTTTTCATGATGTGTATAAGTCAATCGCCCAACTTCATGCGTTGTTGCTCATGGTAGAGTCAAAGATAGTTGCTCCTTTCATTACAACGCACATCCACCGCAAAGTTAGACAGCAGCCCCGATGCCGCTTTTTGCAGATGTCATGTCCTAAACAGATGCTTTTTCTCGCTGTATTGCTAGCCACCTGCATCCATGCGTGACACCTTCATCAGATAGTGTTGTATCGCACGCAAATACAATTCATTTCTATAAACCTGGTGAGTTTTCTTAGGCCTGCCATGTTCCAAATAATTACAGAATCAAAATCGTATCATTATGCAAACGATTCAAACTTGTTGCACACGGCATAGTTCAGTCATTCCGTGTGCGTTCGCCAGCTTTTCGTCGTCTGCAGCAGGCATCTCGAGACGTCTCTCAGGACCAAAAGTTGTCGTCGCAAATATTTTAGGAACCAGCGAACTCCCAGCAAACGTCTGTCGTGGTAAGTGTGGAATCTAGGCCTATGCCTATACTTTTTAGACGTTTGAATTCCACGTCCGATTTTTGACTCCATCGTTCTTTCGAAGCGAAATCTCGCTATTTAGAAGCGAAATCCAGTCTGATATATTCGTCCATAAACGACGCCCCAGCACAGGTTTGTTTGGAGCGGTGACGTCATGACCTACAGGGATCGACGTTATCGCCGCCGTCAATGCGTATTCTGAAACCTCTAAAAAAATCCTTTCCACATGCATGAAAAAGTGAAAATGCGCTGGATTAAGTGTATTGAAAACGAGATGTTTCGGTGGCGAACTATTATTGTTCCTATCTCTGACATCACGACCGAGATTCTTAGTAGCGGAGCGAGAAGTTTGATGGTGTGTAAAAACCGCGGAGGAAGCCTACTCATCACGTTTCTAAACCAACATCGTTATGGTTGAGAGTCTTACTCTGCTCTTATTTGCGTCGATGAGGGCAGATATCATCTTACTCAAGACCTCATAGTGAGTTTTTGGCCAATCGTGGAATTCCGATCACAGTGACGCTTTCGATCGCGCACGTCACCTATACACCTTTGCACGTGGGATCCCGTCTTAACCTCGAACCGCGCACCGCGCGTCAGGGGGCCTACCCGTTCCAGCCAGGGCGTTCGCTGCTGATCGAACAACGTTGTCAAGCGTCTCTTGCTGAAGCATACACCACTGGAGCGCAAGAATAAATTTAAAATATATATATTGATAAAACATGTAGGTGTTCTCTTCAACTGCAAAAAGCACAAACAATTAAATAAAACACGTAAACCAGCGCCAGAAGCCGCCTGGCCATTGCATCAACGATGGCTGCGCTCGCGGCAGCTCTGGCCTCCACGACGTCGCCGGAACAGAGGCCGCGATCAGCCAGAGAAGTCAACTCCAACCCTTAAACATGACCCGTCCTACAACATTTGATGGCTACGAATCTGAGTGGATACCTCTCCCGCGTTCCGAAACAGCAGGCGTGCCGCAAATCCTGGCCGTCGGCGACATCATGCAGACCGCCGCTCATCTTGTCACTCGCGCACCCCAGTGCGACGTGCCCCTGGCGCACCCCAGCATGGCGGAAACGCTAGGCGGCGCCAGCATCGCCCAAAGTGGCGGCGCACCGGAGCCCTTCTTGCAAACGTGTATAAACGATTGCCAAGCAAGGCCACTGGCCCGCCACCACAGTCACTCGCTCGTGCGGACAAGCCCGTGCAAGTACCACGGCCGGACTGGAAGCGCGCGCTCTCTTTCTCTTCTCTACGGCCTTTGCAATCGCCTGGGGAGTCAATGGCATTTTTTTCTCCGTATGTAGTTCGCCTGCTTGCCGCCAGGGGCGCAACCCACCTGCACCCCAATTCACCCCACCCCAATTCACCCCACTCGGAGAGTCAACTTCGAGCTCTTTGCGCTGGTGTTCGAGCTTCGTGGCGGCTGTTTTGGCAACGGCATACTCGAACTTCACTCCGGACTTCAGTCACTCTACCGGACAGGCAGTGTCGCCAGCAAACTGCGTTCCGCTGTAACATGGACGAGACCTCAGTGCTTGTCTCACCCTCGCGCGCACGCGGATGGAGATGGCGTCGCACGTCGCAAGCCATCTCCATCCGCGACACTACTCTGGTCTGGTGTACGTTGGTGGCTATCTGGTGAAACTCATTAGTGAGTTTGGGTGCGACGCCTGTATTATGCTGTGACTATACAAGTAACAGAGGTGATCTCGTTCGTCTTATTGCAAGGCCAGATAAAAGCGGGACTTTATTATCCAACTCAGGTTCTCATGACAACATTGCTTTTTTTTTTTAGCCACTATGGGCACAAATGCACGAGTTGTGCAACCCCCGCCAGGAATTCCTGAGATGTTATTAACTCTAAGTTGCCCAGAGGGAATTGACAACAGTCACTCAAAGCGCTTGGCTGGATTAATTTAAATGTTCCTCCGAATACTTGATTAGCCATGCAAAGACGGTCACGAAATAAAACGAAAATCAGCTGGCTATGCACAAGCCCTAGAGGAAGCACTTTAGGCTGTAATATGCACTGTGCGAAAATTGCATGGAGACTACTACACCCTCGTATAGAGCAGCTGACCGACTTCATGTGCGGCCTATGAAATGATGATGCAGACCACGGTACAGATAGATTGGGCCTGCTTACATTTCATGAGAGGTACGAATTATTTAATACAAAAGTTTCAATGGCATAAGTCCGTTCCCTCCTGCGCCCTGAGTTGCAACAGAAGTCCTGAGTGCAAAGGCTATATAGGTTTTCCGCAATTGCATTCGCCGTCTCTACTTACTACTTTTACTCCCGAATCTCTCGGAGATGCGAGCACAAATATTCACAGCTAGCTCATCAGAAGCGTAATAGATAGTGCCTGAGGGTCTAAAC